>PVKN010002762.1:0-40657 GCA_004027915.1 Capromys pilorides
AAAAAAAAAAAAAAATTAAATTGAACCTATTCAAACCCTGGAGCGCCTGGCAAGTGCAAGGTTGTGAGTCTGAACCCCAGTCCCACAAAAAAGAAAGAAAGATAGATAGAAAGAAAGAAAGAAAGAAAGAAAGAAAGAAAGAAAGAAAGAAAGAAATCAAACCCTGGAGCAAGTACAGGAAACACAGGGACAGAGGGGACATGTTAACTGACAGTGCCAGCAGGCCATGCAGAATGGGACCGTGAGATCCTCCTGAAGCTTCAACAATCAAGGGCAGATAGGGAGGATAGATACGCTCTGTTCCAGATGGAGAAAAATTGGGACACTTCACAAGCAAATGTCCTGGGGAGACCCTGTTCGAGTTGTTTGCATGTAGACAGAGCATCTACAAAGACAGGTTTTTGGTTTTGGTTTGGTTTGGCTTACTTTTGTTTTTTGAGACAGGGGCTCACTATGCAGTTCAGGCTTACAGTGAACTCACTATGTAGCCCAGATTGCCCTTGAACTTGTGGCAATCCTCCTGCCTTAGCCTCCTGAATGCTGGGATTGCAGGCATGTATGCCACCATACCTAAACATACATGCGTTTGAGGCTTTAGGACATTTGTTTTGGATGCTAATATTTATTCTGTTAGGTGAGAAAGTAGTTCAGTGACCATACAAGAAACTTTTTTAGGCAGCAGTATATGGGGAGGGAGATATTGAACAACAGGCTTTCTGAGGTAGAGAAGCAGAGGAGGCCTGGTTGATAGTGGCCGCCAATGCTCATGGTGTAAACACTCCTGCTGTGGCTGATTTCAAGCTGCCAAAGAGAGGTCACTAAACACAGAATTGGGAAGAGATGGGCACTACCAGGTCTGGCCCACCACTAATGACAGGAGAGACAGTAGCAGAATTCTGAAAGATTTTAATGAAGACTTATTATGGAAACAAAGCTTTAGTAAATAAGGAGAGGAAGAGAGGTTAAGGGAAGGAGAGAGAAGGAAGAAGAAAAAAGAATCAAGATATATCATGTACAGGTCCAAATTCCATATGATGAATATTATTGTATATATCTAAACTGTATTGATAAAATTATTATTTTTTTTTTTATACAGGGCCTGGCTACCCAGTTTGGATTCATAGCAGTCCTGTCTCAGTCTCCTTAGTGCTGGAATTATAGGCATGCGCCACCATGCCCAGTTTTAGGCTGGTTTGGCATTCTGGGGCCTGCATGGCATGGGGTACAGGGTATCAAACTCAGGTCCTTGTGCTTCCCAGGCAGGTGCTTATCCCACCAAGCTATCTCCCCAGCCCCAACAGAATTAATTTTTAAAAAACAAAATTTATTGAAAGTGGAACAAAATATGAATCACTGTGGAATCTGGATGCTACACATGGGGTTTAGCAGAGTTTTACTCCCTTTGCTTGCATGTATTTGAACATTTTCATAACAAATAATTTAAAACTATGATCATTTTACATAAATGAGAAAAACTTATCCCTAGACTTCTAGGTCTGTGCATTGGCCCCTGGACCCCTGCCTAACCCACAATCCCCACCAATCTGTAAGTCAAGGACGGGAAACACAAGCATTGCCAGGCCAGGCCTAAGTCTGGACCCTCAACAGGCCACAACCAGTTCTCCAGAGGCCCATACTAAGCACAGGATGGAGGGCACATCCCAGCAGCAGAGAGAAGCCCTGACGGAAGTCCTGTTATACCATCTGCTAACTCCGTGAGCCCAGGCAATTTCCTCCAACTGTCTAAGCCTCTGTTTATTGATTGGGGAAGAAAGGATTCTACTGTAATATGTAGGCACAGCATCAGTGATAATCTCTGATGTTCCATCCTCCCTGGGGGGTTCTGTCGGAACTGCAGGCACAGGAGTGAGTTATATAAAATGTGGCACAGCCCTTCTTCTTTACTGGGGAAGGTAGGTCCTGGGTTGTCAAATGTCCCCATTTTTTTTTTTTTTTCAAGAGGAACTGGGGCCCCAGCTCCTTCTACAAAACCTCCCAATGGTGAAACGTTGTCAACAAATCCATACATTTGAAAGCACAGCCCTGGTCAAGCAAAACACCGCTACAGACCAGGTCTGGGCAGCTTCTGCTTAACCACAGAACTGACAAGCTCACTATTGACTGAAACCAGGCCTGGACTCTGAAGACTTCACACATACTATGCCTTGATATCTCTTATGAGCCCCTTGTATGGATGAAGAAACCAAGGCTCTGAGAGGTGAAGGGAGCTGACAGGACTGGGACTAAGTAGAAGTCTCTCCAAGAAGAACTTGATGCACCACTGAGCAGCTCCTCCAGATTCTCACAAGGTCTTTTCAGGAGCAAATACCAGGCCCAGAGAAAGGCCACACAAACACAAATGAATGGCTGAGACCAACTCATCTTCCCACTGCTTTCCTGCTGAGTCCTCCTCATGCCCACATCAGGTGCGCAGCTCAGAGAGGACAGCTGTCAGATCTGCCCAGCCACACCTGGGACAGTGTAGGCCATGGTGGCAGAGAGAGAACCTCTCTTCTTATCTGCTTGAAAAAGCATGTAAAGCCGTAAAGGTATTCTAGACCCCCCAAGTGAAGCTTAGGCCCCTGTTTTCAGCACCTCAACAGCAGAGGAAGCTGGACTAAAACCTCCCTGGCAGCCCCTACACAGACACTCCCTCAGCAAGAGCTCTAGGACTGGGCTGCAGACAGGTCCGGCCACATTGCTACAGGCCCACTCCCCAAGAGCTGTGGGAATTTAGACACGTGGAATGCAACTCTTTCTGATTAAAAACTGGTTGAGGGCTGAAAGTGTAGCTCAGTGGTAGGGGGCCTGATTAGCATATGTGAGGCCCTGGATTTGATCCCTACAAACAAATAAAATAAGAAGTAAAAAGTGACCAGCCTTCCCTTCCTCTGTGTATTTTTCTAGTTGTAAGAAAGAACTCATTCCTAAGTGGGTTGCTCAGAAAGTTGAGAAATGGGTCCCTCTAGGAAAGATGTGCTTACATTCCATTATGGGTGGGGCACCTACGCCCTGGGCACAAAGAAGTCTCCAGATAGGAGTGGCCTGGGGCCGGGGAGATAGCTCTGAGGCACAAGTGCCTGCCTGGCAAGTGCAAGGTTGTGAGTTCAAACCCCAGTCCTGCAAAAAACAAACAAAAAAAGACAGATAGGAGTGGCTGGACCACAGGCCACGAGGACTGACAGTAACTTCTAGGAGCCTACAGAAATGTCACACACCTTCTCCTCTGCCCTGGACACTCAGTCTCACAGGTAGAAAGTTCTTGACTATTGACCAGGGATGGCAGTGACTATTTGCACCTAAACCCTGGCTGGGCTACTTATGAGTGATAAAACACAGAAATTTCATTTTCCTTCTCTCCCCTGCCTCCATTTCTCCATACAAATGGGAATCACCTGTGTCCCAGGGCTGTTCAGATATCTCACAATCATTTAAAACAGCATCTGAGGACCAGCCAGATGGCTCAGCGGTCTAAAGTACCTGCTTAGGCAAGCTTAGGCAACCACAGGGACCACAGTTCGATCCCTGGCATCACATGCTGTGCCAGTCTCACCCCCAGGGCAGGCTAAGCCAGCCATTAAAAAAAAAAAAAAAAACAGTATCTGGGCTTGGCTATTTATAAATGGGATGACTATGAGCATCTACTTCCCAGAACTAGGGCCAGAATTAAAGGGTCAACAGAGGAGGGGGATCAGAGGTATTAAGATAAATTCCCAGTACTGCAAAATCAATAGGAAAATTAGGAGTGGTAAAACCATGGGAATAGGTCAGCACGCAGGAGGCATCCCTTATGGCTTGTGTCTGATATTAAACAGCTATTGGCAATTGACAAAAGCTTAATTAATTTGTATTTATGTCTTCACAGTTGAACTCTTCCTCTGAGAAACTTTCCCATTAAGACTTTCCACTGACTCTGCCAAGGGGCCCTCCCCTCTCTTATCACAGATCAGGGTGAGCCTTTGTGGCCAGGGCCCCCTCTATCACAGTTTAGGGTAAAAGACACAGCATCCCAAGAGAAGGAGAAGATGAGCCAGAGAACCAGGCTGTGCCCACCCAATAGAGACAGATCCTGAAGGTCATGCAGCTTGGCAAAGGCCATGAACATACCTCAGAACAGAAGCTCGAACCCGAAGCCCTGAGTCCCTGCTGTTCACTTGCCTCAGCTAAGTCACTTTCTCTCCCTCATAAAATGAGACAAATAACAGCAGCTGCTTCCTAGATTTGTTGCAAGTCTTGAATAAATGAGAGCATGCAAAGCACTCAGAACAATGTCTGGCACACCAGACTCCATATTTGGGTAGAACAATACATTCTAGGTTGCCAGGCTTGGTCCTGTTTTATGCCTGATCGTCCAGCAAACTTTCCAGCTAGGGTCCTCTATCACTCTTAAAAAGAATTTGGGAAGAAATTTGCTCTGGAAGAAAATTATATGGCCACCTCAAAATAATTGCCTGCTGCAGTTTAAATTATTATTATTTTCTGCCATACCACACTGAGTCTCCAGGAAGTGAATAGTTTGGCTAAAAATAGCTCTGTAATCCAGTACCACCCTTAGACCCAGGTGACAGTGGTCCCCACCTTTTGAACCCCCCTCTGGCTCGCATATAGCTAACTTCTTATCACAGGGAGAGGAATCCCTGGGGCAGAGGGATATGCCCACTTAGAGCCAGGATTCCCTCCACTGCATCACATTATGGGCATCCAGGGCCCTGTGGTTCCACACACAGGCAGCCATGAGCCTACATCCAGGACATGAGAGACTAGCTCTGAGCTCCAGCCCCTGAGAACAGACTGCACCACTGGGGTGCTCAGCTCAAAGGATAAAGTGACCAAAGGGCAGCTCTTAGCATGGGTAGAGGGATGGGGGAGTAGAGCTTTGCATGTGCAGGCTGAGCTGTTCACAAGTGTACATAGGACCTCTTGGGGGGCTGCACAGAGGCAGAATAGGAAGAGTGGAGGACAAACCAGGCACTAGGGGACTCACTTCCTGTATTGCCATGTTCCAGCACAGGGTCCCAGGAGTCAGAAAAGTCTGCATCCAAAGGAGGCCCTTCATGTTGTTAAGAAAGTATATTTGTCAAAGTAGAAGGCTAGAACATATTTTATTTCACATTTTGTTAGCTTGATTTATAACCTGCAAATATTTAGACATATGGTACGTGAACTTCCATCTGTACTCTGCCAGGCTCCACAAATCCCTGCCACCTTCTGCCCAGTCTCAGAGCCAAATGTTTACCGAACCCCTTCTCTGTGCTGAGCCCTAGTGACTCTTCTGAGGGAAGGGCATCATCTCAGCACTCCATGTGATCAGCTCTGTGAGAGCCACACTCACACTCAGGAAACAGGATCCTGGACCAGGGGGGTGAGGCCATAGGCCTGATCCCTGCCTCTGTTCCCAGCCCCTTTCTTGGCTTCAGTTTCCCCATTTAGACAAGAGACTGCTCTAGCTCTGTGGGATGCAACCAGGGACAGAGTGAAGGACTAGAATTAGGTCAGTGGCCTGGACAGGGTGTGGCTGGCCCTGGGAAGATAACTATTACGGTGTACAATTGAGCTCTGGGGAGCAGGCGCAGGCGCTCACAGCCTAACCATTTCATTCGTTCCTTCCACAGGCATGGCAGCCACCCACAGTCTCAGCACAGGGCAAGGGGCTGGATCTGCCTGGTGTGGGAGGGTAAATAAAACACCACGGAAAGCTGAAACACAAAGCAAGACTTGGCAACTGTGTTGCCAAGAGCCCTTTCCTAGGCACCTTCCATCTTCCCAATCCCAGTATGGTAAATCGGCTCCGAAAGGTACGGGGTTTAATCAAGACCTTTCTGCTTCAGGCGCGGCCAGAACTTGTGGCTAGCCAGACGCGAGGTTTCGGGTTCCCGAAGTCTCAGGACACTGTCCCAAGCTGCCCGAAGCTGAGAGGCCCCGTCCAGCTCCCGGAAGGCTGGAGGGAGGTGAGCGCCAAGGAGGGATGGGCCACAGGACGCGCGGGCCGGGAGGGGCCTTGCGGGGGCAGCTGGACTGCGTGGAGCGCCGCGGTGCCCAGCCTGGGCGTCCGAGCGCAAGCGTCCGGGTGCGCGCTCGAAGCAACCGCATTTTGGTCAGCCCACCGCAGCCCGGCTGGGATCTGGGCTGTACGGCGCCGGCGGGGGCCGGGGGCACGGTGAGGGCGGGGCTGCAGTGCCCAACGCTGCGGGCTGGGGGAGCTGTGCCCGCCTGTCCCCGAGGTCCGGGCGGGGACCAGGCAGCTGGGGCGCCAAGCGGCCCGACTGGGAGACGCTCAGCCGTGCATGCCTGGGCCGGGCTCCGGCCCCAGTCTTCTCGGGGGGCCGGTCTGGAGAGGTCCCCTGAGAAACTGGGTTCCGCGGGCTAGGCGGGCGCTGTCTCTCCGGCCCGCCCCCAGGGGTGTCCCGGGCCGCTGGACCCGCCCAGGTAACCCCATCCTCGGCCCGCCTCCGGCCCGCCCCCCTCCCCCCCCACACCCCCACCCCCGCGGCCCGCCCGCCTCTGCCGCTGCCGCTGCATCCCGGCTCCGGAGAGGCGCTGACAGTCTGGTCCGCGCCGGGCAGCGGGCGAGCAGCGGGCAGCGGCTGCAGGCACGGAGGGTCAGCCCGCCCCGCCCGGCCCGCGCCCCACCCGCCACGGGGCGCCCACCTGCCGCCCGGACGGGAGGCCCCCCGCGCCCGCAGCCGCCGGCCGGGGCAGGGCGCCCGCGGCTGCACCATGAGTCCCCGCTCGTGCCTGCGCTCGCTGCGCCTCCTCGTCTTCGCTGTCTTCTCGGCCGCCGCCAGCAACTGGCTGTAAGTCGGGCCGGGCCGGGCAGGGCCGGGCGGGCGGGGCGAGGCGGGCCCCGGGCAGCGGCCGGTGCCAGGCGGCGCGGGGCAGCGGGCGCGGGGGCGTCCGGCAGGTGCCTCGGCCGCGGGACGTGAGGCTACTTGCTCGCGCTGCCACCGCTACCCGGCCTTCGACTGGACACCCTGGGCCTCTCTGCTAGAGCGGCAGGGATGGCTGAGGTGTCCGCACCCACAGGAGGCCCTGGGTGCCCGAGGGCGCACGGAGCGCGAGCGCGGAGCGGCTGTCCTGGAGGAGTGCGGGCGTCTGGCTTCCACCACAGGAGTGACAGATCTCGGAGAAGCCCATTATGGGGAAGGGCTCCGGGACATAATAGCAGGTTAATGCCTAGAAGTCTGAGAGAGTTCCCCGTGCCTAGCTGCGCCGCTCTGCGGGCTGGGCAGGAGGCGTGCAGGAACCTGTTTCGGCTTGCGGGGCGGGAGCCAGGCATGGAAACAGGGAAGGGACCGGGACACCGAGCCTCTGAGAGCCCGCAGTTCGCTCTGTCCTGACTTTGGTGTTCCTGGGACAGGAAGAAACTGCCAACAGCCTTCAAAGGGGACAACAGCAGCCACCCACCTCCATGGGTCTCACCACAGGAAGAAAGGGGTGGTACCCGCTGGATACCTATCGGTCCTCGACTGGGTCTGTGCTTAGGAGGCTGCCTGAGAATGGGACAGAAACCTGCAGAAGGGGAAGGGAGCTAAAGAGATGAGCTGCAGTGCACTACGGCAATAGGAGGAAGAGCCCAACTCCATCCCTCCTCAGTGAGGCTGCCCCACGCTGGAGACTTCACCCTGGACCTAGCTCCTTCTGCCCAGAGCTCTGCCCCTAGCAGCTGTGGGCCGACAGTGGGGAGCCAAGCCCCAATATTGATCTGAAAAGCATGAGGTGGGAAGGGCGATAGCCAACAGTGTAGTGGGGTTTCCATGGAGACCAAGGGAGAGGAAAAAATTCACTCTGCATCAAGACCAAAGAACAAATATCTCCCATGAAATTGCCCCCAGTGTCCAATAGCTGTTGCTATGAGGTCATTGTGGCCAGCCGGGGCCCTGAAGGCTGGAAGGAGTGTGTTCGTTGGGGTCAGAGCCACCCAGGGCTTGGGGGATGGAGGTGATGTGGAATTCTCCCAGCTGTTCCAAGAGAGAGTGACTCCAAGGCATCCCAAAGTGGCTGTGGAGCTTTTGTTTTTCTTGGAGGCTTAATTTGATTAACACTTCAGCAGCAGTGGCAGTGTGTACAGAAACCAGGGCACCACCACCTCCTCCTCTGCCCCTCTGCAGGTTGTCCCTAAGCACGGCCTGGATCACAGAGCTGTGTTTGGACTTGGGGGACTGGAGTCTCTAGACCTGGCTCTTAAATACATAGGTTCTTCAAAGCCGGGGTCTCCAGAACAGGTCTGAGAGTCAGGAAGAACAGGGTAGGTGGTCTGCCTGTCCCTCACTGAAGGCTATAAAAAGAAAAATGGCAATATGAGAGCACAACCCAGGTCTTCAAGGAACACAGGGACATCCTGCAATGGAGAGCCCTTCAGGACATCTGGCCCTTTCACTGGAGTCCCTGGGGGCCTCATTGGATCCCTTTATAGATGAGGAAACTGAGGCCTGGGAAGTAAAAGCTACCTGCCAAAGTAGGTAGAACCAAATCCAGGTGCTCCGACTTCCAGGTAGGGATATCCTACATCTCCCTGAGGCTGCCCCAAAGGAGGCAACCCAGCTTTGGACTTTGGGTCATGCAAACCATGGGGAATTCCAGCAGTTCAGTTCTTGAGCTTATGCCATGGGGGTTGGGGGGTGAGGAGGGGCAGCGTGGAGGGAGAGGAGGTTGGCAAACCTGTTCTCTGTGACTGTGATGGTTCAGGTTGCCAGTAGTGGGACTCTGGATAGCCCAGCTCACTCTTGCTCCATCTGGGCTTTAAGCCAAGGGTCTCTGGCTCAATCTTGGGCAAAAAGAGCAAGGGGCCTCCCAGGACTCCATGGAACCAGAGGGGTCTGAATGAGAAGACATGGCAGGCACAGTGCCCCCCACAAACCAAGGTTATTGACATGTATTTATCTTCCTCCATCCCCTGCCAGGATGAGAGCAGCCTTGGGAGAAATAGGTGTCACAGCATGCCTCCCAGGAGCTTGGGGTCCTGGTGAAAGGACAGAATAAAAGCAAAGCATGAGTGGGTGGTGGAGGACAGAACTGAATGTGAACAGCAATTAGAGGGGACTTGCCCTGGGGGTTGTAGTTGTGCCAATAATTATAATAACTCCTATGGGACTATCTGAATCTAGACTCCATTTAAAATCCACTTTACAGATGAGAAGATTCAGGCTTATGGAGGTAGCAACTGCCCAAAGCCACCTATCTAGTAAGTGACAAAGGTATCTGACCCAAAGCTGCCTCAACAAAGAACAGCCTCAGGCAGGCAGCTATACATCCATGCAAGGTGATAGCAGTGTCTTTCTAGTGTGAGCCAAGCTAGAGGTCTAACCCCAAGAGGACAGCTAGGACTGAGGCCCAAGGCCTGAGTGTCCTGTCCCCTCCCAGTATCTGGAGACAGGCTTCCATCCAGGGTTGCTAGCTGGCTGGCTGCAGAGCTGGTGCTGTCTATTGTCTCAGGAGGGTGGGTGGCCTGGCAGGGAGGCCAGGTGTCCTGCTGTGTACAGCTGTTGGGCAGAACAGAGACTGAAGCTGGGAGGGCTCTGTAGCCTGAGGCCTGGGCAAGCCCAGAGAAGCTGGAATCTGTTGATTAGGCTCATGTCTGGCACCAGAAATGAACTGACAGCTTGTGGCAGGAGGGCTATATAATCCCTTAGTGGAAGGAAGGCGTGGGCTCTGCCCTCAAACACGGCTCTGCCCTCAAAGACTGCCCTGCCATAGACACAGCTCAGAAATGTTTCTGAATGGCCCTTCCACCCAGATAATGGAGCTATACCCAGGAGACCTGGGTTCCAATCCCAGCTCTGTGCTGAGTGGCCTGAGCTGGGCCTCCTCCTCCCTGTAGGTCACAATCCTCAGAAGTTTGTTCTGAACCCCAAATGGAAGTACTGGGAAGGGCAGAGGAATAGATAAGCTGAGGTCCCATTATTGTGGGTTCCTGGGAAAAAGCAGCAGTGCTTGATCAGCACCCCTAGCTGACCAGAGGGGGAAGTTCCTGCAGCACTCTAACCAGGAGCTGGGTCTCTGGAACAGAGACTGCCTAGAGCCCCACCTCAGCTCTACCACTGCAGTAGAAGAACCTTGGACAGTTAAGTCAACCTCTGAGAGCTTCTGTGGCCTCATCTGTAAAATGGTATCCATTGGAAAAAATGGTACATCATGGTGGTTGGGAAGAAAGAGGGCATGTGTTGTGCTGGGCACAGTGCCAGGCGTGCTGATAGAAGTGGTAGCCATGGAAGCTGAAGGCTTTTATCAGTGAACTGCGGAGTTGTGTCCCCGTCTATAGATTTGATAGAATAGGCCTTTAGGCTGCTTCCTAACTTGTTTTACTCATACTGTTCTGTCTGGATCCTGTGACCTTACACAAGTAGGAGCTTAGGCCACCACTCCCTTGCTCTTCAACCGGGGCTCTCACAGACCCTGTACACAGCTAGGGAAGCCAGACTGGCACACAAGCAAACCCTGCTGGCCAGTGGGTTATCACTGGGAACAGCCTTCAGTGCTAAATGCAGGAAGTGAAGGAAGCGTCACTCACCCTACTGGCTCTCAGTCCCACAGGGATGCATCTTCAGGCCAAGCTCCTGTGTATCTGCTTGCCCAGTGGGGCTGGGTTAATTCCTTTAGCTTCCAGCCCTGAACCTTAGCATCTGGGGCAGCCCCACAAGTAAAAATGTGTCCCTCCTTCCTTACTAAATAGTTAAAATCTATATCCTGGGAACTCCCCCAGTGGCTCTGAGCAGTGAATTACAATCACTAACACACCTATAACACTTTATAGTGTGTACCAGAATTTCTCCCAACATTGGTATAATTAATATGTGGGGCCAGATAATTATTTGTTAAAGGTCTATAAGATGTTTAGGAGCACCTCAGCCCTCTACCCATGAGATGCCAGCAGCAGACACACAGCCTCCCACCTGGCAACACTGAACATTGCAGACATTGCCAAACATGCCCTAGGGGGCAAAAGCATATCCACATGTTGAGAATGAATGGCTCACAAACCACATTCACACCCTCTGTCCTTGAGCCACCCATCCTCCCTCCCCACCCGCCTCCCCTTCCAGAGAGGAGTGTAGCTTTCAGCCCCACTTCGGAGGCCCAGAGGGGAGGTGACTTCTCTGAGGAAGCAGGACTTGAACTTGACTTGCTCACACATGTCCAAGTCTCCGGGCTTTCAGGCCCTACCCATGTTGTGTCATACATACATAGTAGTGCTTCTGGAGGTGGAAGCTGGGGCACAAGGGCTTCTGGGCATCCCCTAGTGCCTGGCACCAGCAGGCCTGTCACACAGTGAGTGCTCAATCAGCACTCAACTGATAATGAAAGAAGGGCTCTAGTTTACTTCTAGATGTCAAAGAGTGGCCATCTTCAAAGACTTCAAGTAGGAGGATGACTTCCTTCCACTGCCCCAGGGCTCAGGTGACACTAAAATGTGCTGTGGTGGGAATCAGGAAGTATGGCTGTCACCCAGCAGATCTGCAGCCCTGCCTCTCCTGCCCTACCAGGCTGAGCCATTTCTCTCCCCTCCACCAAGCCCCCCTCACCAGGCTCTGCCCTCAGGGTTTGCTCAGGCAGCAGCCGCAACCCAGCTGTCTGCTATGGTTTGACTTCTTCTCTCAGACCTGGATTAGCAATTGAGCAACTCAGCAAGCATCTGACAAGACAGTGTTCCCCAAACCTGTTGAAACTTGCCCAATTCGGGCCCTGTGGGTGCACTCGCAAGGCTGAGCATTTGCACCAAGCTTTCTCCTCTTTTTCCTCCCTCTGGGAGGAAAAGCTTGGGCTGAGCCAAAGGGAACAGATTGGCCTGGGCCAGGGGTGGGTGACAGCGCTTGCCATGTGCCCCTTCAGTTACCTCTGCTAGCTTGCAAGGGCCGCTTCTGGTTTGCTCGGCAAACCCAGCTGGAAGGCGGAGCTGCGACCCAACCTGCTGTTGCTTTCCAGATTTCCGTAAGAGTTGCCAGGTTTTATCTCTGAGTCCTGAACTGCATCTTCTGTGATTCAGCCAGACCCAGGAGAAGGCTCGCTCCCTGCCATGACCTGACCAGCTCCCCTTCCCCCCATGTAACCCTTCTCCACCTCCCCCATCTCCTAGCAAACTTGAAAACAAGCTTTTTAAAATTCTCCACCAAGCCAGAGCCAAGTCAGAACCCCTGCAGTGGAGAGCACCTGATCTCCTAAGAGAAAGGAAGGGAGGTGGTGGGAGGAGGGTGGATGCATCCTTGGGAGAAAAGAAACACCCCCCCACCCCGGCATTCTTTGAGGGGCCCATTCACACAGCAGGGAATTACTGATGGCCTAGAGGTTCCTACTGAGACTCTGAAGGTTCCCTTCACTCCCAATTTCTCACTCTGTTCATGGCACCAGCACTGTAATCCTAGGGTGAGATCCTAGGGAAATTTCCCCCAAAGCTGGAGACAGTAGAATATTCCTCCTGGAGCCCCAGGCTTCAAGGACGAATCACAGATATCAGGGCTGGGGAGTTTCCAGGAACACTGGGCCTCCAGGCTAGGGAGTGTGTGTTCTTCCCCCTCACACATGCTGTGCACTCACTAGCATCAGGCACTGTACCCTGCAGGGCGCATGCATTTGGTGGGATAGCTTGCACTCCATCCAGGTCTCTGGACCGTGCTCCCAGAATGCTACCTGCTGCAGATGAGAGCAGATCTGGAGCCCCATTCCCCTAACCAGGCATTCTGTCCAGGAGCTGAGGAACAACTGGAGCAGGGAGGAACTAAGCTTGGAACCCCCTGCTCTGGCAGCGATGGGCATGGGGATCAGCCACTGTATCTCCCAACACTGGACCTTTAGAAGGTCCCTACGAAAGCCAAGGAACTCTCTGGAAACCTGGAACCTCACTCCAAAAAGCCAGCATTGGCTGCAGACAACAAAGCAGCCAGAGTTTCCTTGTCCTACCTCCTGCCTCTCCCAGCCTAGTTAGGGAGGGCGCATCCATGGTTCAGTGGCCATAGGGCATGAAAGGCTCTCTAGGGACAAGGGTTGGTGGGTCTCTGCAAAGGGGAAGCTCCTGCTGCCAAGTTAGGGGGCAAGGTGAGGTCAGGATGTGCCTTAAACTCGATACCCACTGGCCCCACTACGACACCTGCCTCAGCCAAAGAAGGAAAATTCTTACCTCCTGGCATAGCACTGGAGCCATCCAGGCTCGAACCTGAGTGGCTCCTCTTTGGCCCTGAAACAACACCAGCTTCTTGGGGAAAATACAGGGAGATGGGAAGAGGGAGGCTTCCCAACAGGAAGTGGGGAACCCAGAGATGCCAGGAGTACTTTATGGGGCTAAAGCACCAGGATACAGTAATTCATGAAAACAGAGAAGCCAAAAGACAGAAATGAGGGTCCCAATGATGCTGAGGATGGAAAAAAGGGAATCAGGATCCCAGGCAACAGAGGAAGAATAAAGGCCCTAAGGCACAGGAGACAGGTATAGGCCCCATGGGGGAAATGCATGTGGGGCCCAGGGAATGGGGCCTGGACACTGAAGCCCTGGCATCCTACCAACGCTGGGAGGAAGTGGGGCAGAGGTAGCCTTGCTCCACTGGCCACCATTAGTGACTCCAATCCTGCCCGTTTTCCAATGGGTGTGCTCCAGGCCTTCCAGGCCAGTGACAGTATCTCCTTCCAGGACCCTGGCAGCCATAGATATCATGGCCCACACCACACTGTCCACTCAGCCACAGTAGACATCACCTGCCCAGAATCCCTTCTTCCTAGAAGCATCCAATACGTCTACTATGGTTTAGAAAAGACCTGGGTAGGCTGGGCATGGCAGAGCACACCAGTAATCCCAACACTCTGGGGGCTGAGGCAGGAGGATCACTGCAAGTTCAAGACCAACCTGGGCTACAAAGTGAGCTCAAGCCCCCTATCTCAAAAACAAACAAGGAAAGGAAAAGGAAAAAAGGACAGGACAGGACACAGGGCTCTAAAAAAATCCCTCCATGGAATAATCAGGCCACTTCCCTCAGGTCAACATCTAGTGATGCTAGCCTCTTCTGCCATCTTTGGAATCTGAGCAGCCAGCCCCCTGCTCAGAAACCAGAATGATTTGTTTTCAAATCATGTCCACCCCTGGCTGGCCACATGGCCTTGAATGTGTACCCGTTGGGGCTCAGCTTCATCTGTGAAGTGGAAGGAAGACACGGAGTAACCAACCCCACAATGACATAATAAGAGTATATTGGGACACATGACTATTGGTTGATGAGAAAGATGACAGAATGATAATTACCCCCTATCCCCCAAATGGCTTTCATATCTCTTTGCCACATCTGAGCTTGTCCTAAATGCCAGTGCCCTAATCTTTCTCCTGAAAGTACCATCCCCCATACCGCAGTCCTCAGACAGATGGGTCAAGAGTCAATAACCCATTCCCAAATGCTGCAGACTCACCAGGAGATGCTGTCAACCATCTGCAGTTGCGATGGTGGTGGAAGCCATTCCCCTATTCCCAGAGGAAATGTGTCCCACCCCAGGTGTACTCAGGAAAGAAAGGTGGAGGCCCAGGTCTAATAGAGCAATGAGAGTCCATCCAACAACAAATGGACAGAGCTCAGCCAAGGGTGCAGTCTGAGGGGCAGCAGGGTACTTGCAGGGAAGGTATTCATCCTAGGCACATTTCATTCATTTAAGCCTCCCAACATTACAACTACTACTCCCCCTATTTTATAGATGATCACACTGAGGCTCAGAGATGTCGCTAACTCCTTGAGTAACATGGAGATGGGATTCTGATCCTGTATGTGTCCTTCCCCACTGCCTGTCATGAGGAGGAACAAGGGTCTCTGAGACTGTCTAGGAATGGCAGGCTCTTTAGACCATGGTTAGAGAAACACTCAAAGATCTGGAATGATGGAGGTGTGGTGAGGATCCTGGGCAACTGTAGGAAGTCAGTCCTGGATGAGTCTGTGGTCATCTTGCTTCTTCCGCCTGCCTGTCCCCCAAAGCAGCTACATTCAGTAGACACCGTTTCCTTCCGCTCTCCCGCCTACCCACTTGGCCTCCTTCCTCCCTGGTGTCACAGGCACAACCACTCCTGAACAGGCTCTAAATGTGGCCCGGGCAGCAAGGAGGCCAAAGGGAGGGGGTAGAGTGGCCTGGGCTGGCATCCCAGCCCCCACCTGGGCACTCACAGGACCAGGGCCTGGGACACTGACCTGCTTGGACTCCCCAGCACGTCTGTTATTCGACGTGCAGAGTCAGATCCCAGGAGGAGTCACAGAAGTGGGGATTCTCCTTGAGAAATTTGTATATTTTGTTTTAAAAAGCAAGCAAACCTGGAAAAGCTTGGGACCAGCCCAGCTAATTTTAGTTTCTAATGAAAACAGCAGGTGGCCGAGAGGATCTGATCTCCCTGGCAGGGCCAGGGCCCTCTGGCCTTGCAGGCTGCACGCACGGGCGCACGGGAGGGCCTCTTGGGAGGAGCCTGAAGGACCTGCAGCCCCATCTGAGACCAGGGCATGAGTGAGTGGGCTGACTGCACGGCAGGGGGAGCCTGTGCTGGCAGGGTAACTTGATCAATGGCATGGCCATGGCTGGAGCCCTGCATGGCCAGGGCAGCAGGTGGCAAATTGCTAAGCCTATACTCAGCAGCACAGGAAGAAGCCTAAGTGGGGCACTGCAAGCAACCAGCATGAGAGAAGACCAAGTGATGGCCAGACCCCTCACAGACCCCCAGATCAGCAGCAGCAACATCCAGCAGGCCCTGGATTCATATCCCCCAAAAATGGCCTTGCAGTCAGTATCTGAGCCCAGCCCAACTCCAGGAGTAGCAAGTGCCACACGTCTCTCTGAGAGAAAGGTTAAGCCACCATAGCAGGGGTGGCCAGCCCAAAGCCCTCAGCAGTCCCCCCTCGTCCCTCACTCGTTCTTCCTTGTCAGTAGATAGGCAGAGGAGACCTCATCAGGACAAAGCTATGAGCTGTGCTGCAAATTTGGGGGTGGGAGGGTTGGGAGGGTTGGGAAATTGAACCCTAGGTCTTCACATTAGTCCTTTTTATTATTTAGAGATAAGGTCTTGTTAAGTTACCCAGGCAGGACTCAAACTTGCAATCCTCCTGCCTTAGCCTCCCAAGGACTGGTTTTTACAGGTGTGCACTAAAGTACCCACCTGCAATCACTTACTGAACACCTTTTATGCACTGTATGCGTCATGAGGCCTGACATGTTACACAGCAGGATGCCAGCCCCCAACAATCCAGCAGGGCAGATCCACAGCCAGCTATAGGGGAAAAGAGGGTTGAAGCAAAGCAGCTTTCTGCTCACTAAGGGACTTTACAATTCCTTGAAGGACTTTGTTTCACTTCTGTGGACTTTGGTCTCCTTGTCAATAAACTAATGCCAGGCACCAGCTGGATAGCAGGTCAAGCCAACAGGAGTCCTGCAGCCCAAGGCCCATGACCATGGGGTCCCAACTCTCCAGCCTGTGCTTCATCTCTGGCCTTTAACCCATCCTCCACCTAGACAAATCCCTAGGACCAAAAAGGAAAGGCAGCCTCCCAGAAACAGAAGGTGCAGCTGCTACGCCAGGTAAAGGCAGGGGCTGGCCGGCCAGTGGGCACTGCCACTGCCAGAAGCAGTTTCTCTTCTTCCTGGACACTGTCCCAGTGACTCACAGCTATGGCAGCCCAGCAGCTCCCCCTATACCCTGTTGTTGGTTTAGCCAGCTTTCCCACTGTGCTCTAAGCCTAGGAGAGGAATGTGTGGTACACTGGGCCCACCTTTCCCCAGGTTCAATGGTAACGTCTCTGTCTATTAGCCTGGCATGAGACCGAGAGGCCTGGATACTGCCTATATCTCCTAGTAAGACTATAGATTTCAACAGCAGGAAAGGCCACATAGACTTACCTATTTATTCTATTTGTGAAGAGACAGGCTTCCAATTGAGGGAAAGCACATTCTGGGTACAGTGGTCTGGGGGCTCAGCCAGCCTCACAGCCTGTTCCTCCTCCCAGAGAACCTCCACCCTTGAATGCCTCCCGTCATCAGAGGCCAGGGCTTGGCATGGCCAGACCTAGCCCTCTTGGCTCAGCATAGAGAGAACAGAGAGCCAGCTGGGACAGGCCAGTTCTGTGCCCCCATATCAAGAGAGAATAAAGGCCCCTACTCTGTTGCAAAAGTCCAAACCTGGGTGACAGCAGGAAAAGATCCAATGTTAGACTTAACTCCTGTCTTCCCTCCCAAGGAAACCTAGCCTCCCAAACATGAACCTGGCCTTCCGCCAGCAGCTGAGCTCTTGGTGCCCCCTGCAGGCCAAGAGCAACATGTGGAATTGGTTCTGTAAGAGACCCCTTCCCTAGCAGCTGAAGCAGAGGGCAGTCAAGGGAGCAGAGAAGCTGGCCACACCACCACCACCACCAGAAGCACTCTCCTCCTGCCTCACCTTCTACCTTATCTCCCCTCTCTGGCAAGAACACTACCAGTCTCTGGGCAGAATCTGGCAGACAGAAAATGGACTAGAGAGAGGTCTTAAGAGACTAGGAATGCAGGGAGGCAAGGGGCAGCTGAACAGTCTCGCTCTAGAACTACCTCCCTCCCACTCAGCCACCTGCTGCCAACTGTGGAGAGCTTGTCCCAATCGCCAGGCTCCTAGCATGTGTCCTTTTAGTGCAGACATGCCACCACACCCAGTCACATTCGTTCCTCACAACAGTCCTTTGGGATCAGAGCCATGACTGCATCACATACATGAAAAGCCAGATTGGACCTGACAGCCAGGGGCAAATGAGACTTGTCCAGGGACTGATGCCACTGAGAAGACAATGTTCTCCCAGAATGATGGCCCATGGGTTCAGAAGAAAAAAAACACAAATTCTTCTTCAAGACTGCTTTCCAGGCCAGTGGCTTTCAAGCTGAGCCTGAGGATGGGTCCAAAGCTCAGATGCACATCAAGCCCCACCTAAGATGGGTCCAGATAATTCACTTTCCACAAACCCCCTCAGATGTTTCAGATGCACAGCCAGATTCAAGTATCATCACTGTTCCAACATGCCTGACCAACAGAATCAGGCTGCTGCCTGAACACCTCTAGGAATAGGCAGGGAGCTGAGGGCACCTTCGTTGATGTCCTCAGGCTGAAGAAACCCAGTCCTGGGAGCCTCTGTCAAAACTGTCAGTTCTGAGCACCAGGTGTGGTGGTGCACACCTGTAATCCCAGCACTTGAGAGGCTAAGGCAGGATCGTTGTAAGTTCAAGACGAGTCCAGACTACAAAGTGAGCTTAAGGCCAGCCTGAACTGCATAAAAAGTCAGTTCTAGTACTTGAATTTCTTTAAAAAAAAAAAAATGTGTCACAAGGCTTGAAGTTATCAAAATCAGGTTCAATCCACTCTACCTCTAGCTTACACACAGGCAAATTATTTGTCTGTGCCTATTTTCTTCTCTTTAAAAGGAGGGTTCATAAGCTTGCTGAGAAGATTTAAAGCAATAATGTACTTAGTCTGCTCCTTATTAATTTTGTAAATAAAAATAAGCAACTTAAGCTACCCTATTACCATCAATTGTCCCATATTTTTTTTAAGCTTTTTATTTTATTTTATTTATTTGTTTGTTTGTTTCTTTATTTACTTATTTTATGGCTGGCTCAGCCTGCCCTGGTGGTGGGGCTGGCACAGCATGTGGTGCTGGGGATCGAACCACAGTCCCTGCAGTTGCCTGGGCTTTCCTAAGCAGGCGCTTTAGACCGCGGAACCATCTTGCCGGCCCCTGTCCCATATTTTAATAGGAATATCTATGTACTTTTTGACTAGGTCAGAATTCACTTGGTCAGAGGCTAGTTCCTGCCTCATTTTCTAAGGCCGTGTCAGACCTCACACACAGATCCCAGCCCAAGACTAGGGGAGGCAGGCAGGACCAATGGCAGGAAGCAGCAACACCCAGAGCCCCAGTGAGGGGCCCCACCCAGAGGAGGGTGAGGCACTGGATCAGATCTGCATGGCTTCTGCCCCTGTCCTCAGGTACCTGGCCAAGCTGTCCTCAGTGGGGAGCATCTCAGAGGAGGAGACATGCGAGAAGCTCAAGGGCCTGATCCAGAGGCAGGTGCAGATGTGCAAGAGGAACCTGGAGGTGATGGACTCAGTGCGCCGTGGCGCCCAACTGGCCATCGAGGAGTGCCAGTACCAGTTTCGGAATCGGCGATGGAACTGCTCCACACTTGATTCCTTGCCTGTCTTTGGCAAGGTGGTGACACAAGGTGAGGGGACGTACAAGGGCTGAAGGACACAGGGGGTTGGTCCTGTCCAGGGAATGACACCCTCAGCAATGAACAAAGTAGTCAAAGTCTAAAGCAGAAACAATGCTGGGCCAAAGTGGACACTGGATAGGTTGATCAGGTGGAGGTAAACACCAGCCAGGGCCATCCAAGTAAGATCCTGCTGTCTGGACTGTGTGCTAATTCCAGGGCTTGTCTCTGGGGAGTATGAACAGGAGCCTTACTCCTTGTTTTACAGAGGAAAATAAGTCCAGGCAGGGCATAAGACTGAACATTCTGGGGATCCTCAGAGCACAAGGGAACAGATTCAGACTTCAGACCTGGGCTCCCAACCCTCAGCCTAGTGTTCTTCCTAAGCTTCAGCCTTGGATACTTGAGCCCATTTCACTGACGTGCACATCTGAGGAGCCTTAAGGAGCACCTCCAGGATGGCTATCTTGGCCACACAGACTGGTGGGGAGACAGACAAGTCTCCCACCAAGTAACCACAACACAATGGGAATAGTGGCTGACACACCTGCGGTAGCAACAATGGACCAGACACCACTTGCTTGAATGTTGAAACGAATTCGTCAGTCCTTTTGTGACTCTCATATTGCATACAAATAAAGTCAGGCACACTTAGGTCACTTGCTCAAGATCATATAACTAGGGGCTATGGAGATAGCTCCGTGGCACAAGTGCCTGCCTGGCAAGTACAAGGTCATGAATTTGAACCCCGGTCCCGCCAAAAAAAAAAAAAAAGATCATATAACTAGAAAGGTGTAGAGCCAGGACTTGAACCCAGGCATCCTGCTGCAGGATCTGTACTCTTATTCACAGGACAGGGAAGTTGAACACCTCTCCTGGGAAGGGCTGGAGTTTTCCAAGAAGGTAGGCCCTCTACTGAGACCAGAAATGTGAAGGAGCACATAGCCAGAGAGGGGCCAGTGTGCAGGAAAGTATCTTGCCGAACTGGGGGATCCTTGAAGCAACCAGGTCAAGACCCACCTTCAAGGAAGTGTTCTCATAACTGCCTCAGTTCTATTTCCTGAGCATGAGACTGACATTTCCCAGCAAGCCATAGTCGACAGGGCTCTCTGACTTCCTCAGACTGCAGGAATGGGTTGCCTGGGCCAACCTTTGTCTTGGCACCTAGGGGCCTGGATAGCCAGGGCTGCCGGGCTCACAGCAATCCACTTGGATGTTGCTGGAAACCAACTGTGATAGAAATCTGAAGCCATTCTCCTAGGAGCTGGCAGGGCCAAACAGGCATGATCATGCTTGGCACTGCTCAACATTACCACTCTCGGAAAGCAGCAGCAATCCAGTGAGCAGCCTGGCAGCAGAGAATCTCCCAGGAGGAAGGTTCCACTGCTCAGAACCCAATGATGCCAGGCTGGTGAGGCACAGAAGCCAGCTCATACAGAGCAGACCTTGACCTTAGGAACTCCCTTGCCACTGTGGGTATTCAAGGAGTGTGTTTTGGACAGATTGAATATATCCACAGGTTTCATATGCCAGACCTGTCACAGCCCTTCTTGACCAGTTCTTACTGGACCATTCCCTCTGGACTCTGAGGCTCTTTGTTTATGCTGGGGGGCAGAGAAGAGGTCCTCTTTATTAAGCTTACAGAAAAGTTGCAAACATAGTACAAGGAATTCCTTGGTACACTGTTACATTGATCAACTGTTTACATTTAACCCATTTTCCTATCATGTACACATATATAAGTATACACATATTTTTGTCTCAAACACTTGTGTTCTCACTGCTTCAATGTATCTTTCAGACCAAAAAGTGGTGTCTCCCTGCCTGCCTCCCACTCCTCCATCATGCACTTCTCAGGCCAGCCAGGGTGAGCATGACAGCTCATTTACCTGTTTCCTAGCACATGGCCAAGCCTGGCATACTGTCAGTGGATGTCATCTAGTAATGGAAATCAGGTTGGGAACAAAGACTTGAAGGTGCAAAGGTGAAACATGGGTCAGTGCTGGTCAGAAGCCAGCAGAGTGGAGTGCCCTGCTCACCTGTGAGCAGAAGTCTTGAAGAGACTTAGCTCTGGTCGGCTAGTTCTGGAGACACAAGAACACTTCCAGGCCTGTGGAAGCTGCTCTGGGCTAATGCTTGTTCATGTAATCAGTCTCCTTGGCGCTGAGATCAGGCCCAACAAAGCAGACAGGCACGCCTACATTTGGGAGACGTCTGAGCTCTTTCGCTCACCAACCACCACCTCTCTTTCGTATCTTTGGTTCTCTTCCATAGAAAAATTCCTCTGGGAACCTTAAATGGTCCTCCGTGAGCAAGAGGAAAAGGTACTTGTCCATCTCCAGACTGAAAGCAAAGTAAAGCAAAGACAGGGACTGCTGATGAGACAGCATGGGCAAGCAGACCTTGGGCAGGTGACTTCACTTCTGAGCCTCAGGGTCTGCACCTGTCACATGCTTACCTTGTAGGGCTGCCATCAAGGTTCAGTGATACGATGTATGAGAAGTCCTTCGTATATGCCCTATCCCTGAGAAGTCCCTTCATATATACCCAAGAATAGTCACCTGTCCTTAGCAGAGGCTGACATCCCCAGCAACTGCCAGGCTGGGCTGGCCTCATGTCCCACCACACTCAGGAGTTGGGGTCCTGGCAGGTGGCAGCATACATGAGCAGCCTAGCTGGGTTCATGGCCTCAGACACAGAAGAGGCAAGGCTAACAGAACCCACCCTGGATCAAAAGAAAAGAACCCCCATTTGGTGGGTGCCTGTGGTGAGTGTGCCCTCTTGCATCAGATCATTCTTGTGATGGCTCTGAACTTGCTATGTGATTGCCAAGTCCCAGCTGAGGAGGGACATGCAGGAAAGCGGAGGGTGCACCTAGGTCTTGGACATGGTAGCTCTTCATCATGAGATCTTGGGCAAGGTCCACACCTTCTACAAACTACAATATCCTCTTTCGTATAAAATGAGGACACACCAGGTGTGGTGGAGCATGCCAGTAATCCTAGTACTTGAGAGACTGAGGCAGGAGGATTGCTGCAATTTCAAAATCAGCCTGGGCTACAAAGTAAGTTCAAGCCCAGCTTGAATTGCACTATGGAACCTTATCTCAATGACAAATTAATGATAATAAAGGACAAACCCAAACCAGCCTCCTAGGATTTCATCAGGATCCACAGATGCCTATCAAGGGCTGCCTGACTCCCACAGTGAACGGGAGCACTGCTCCCCTCCCCAGTGGAGGTCACCCCTGCCTGGTCTAGAGGACAGATGGAGAGTGAAAGGGGCTGGGATATAGCTAGCACCTACTTGGCACAAGGTCCTGTTTAACTTCTGGTACCCCACACACCCCCAAAAAAGAGTGGATTAGGCCAGTATGTAATTTAGGGCCAAGTTAGGTGCTCTGGACTGACAAACTTACAGCAACTCAATAAAGATGGTGTCCATGGCAGGCAAGAAAGCAGAAATACAGTTCATGGCACAGCAGATAATAAGGGGCAGATAAGAGGTGTCTCCTGTTTTACAGTACCTATATGCATTGCATATCAGTAAGTACATGCTGCCTGAATAGAAAGGTCTGAGCATGAGAGAGAGGTGGTGGCACTTGACAGAGTTGTACTGGGTCTCAAGGTAGGTCATCTTGAGCAAGGCAGGGGGAGTAGGAAAGGTGACTTCTCTATCTGAGGGCCCTGCAGGCTCTGAATGCCATTAGGAGGCAGTGTGCTATATTGACTTTAGCAAAGTAAGGTTCAAATCCAGGCCCCTGTGTTGGCCCCATCTACACCACCTTTTGACCATCTCAGCAGGTTGAACATAAGCAAATGCTCCTCAGTTCTAGGTGAAGCCTCACAAAAACCTGTGCTCTCTTGCTTTTAATCTAGTACTGGTATTACGTTGGACCAGGAAGGTGGGAACACTCCTTCCCAGAGACCCCTCTGGCCAGCCTTTCAGTGCCATCAGAAAAAAATTTTAACTCTGAGAAAGATGTACTCCAAAGACACTCCCGACTGGGAGTTTCTGCAGGCTGCAGAGGTCACATAAACAAAAGACAAGTGTAAGACAAAACTGTGTAGCTGGTGGGACACATCTTAATCCCAGCACTTGGGAGGCTGAGGTAGAGGATTGAGAAGAGTTTGAGGCTAGCCTGGGCCAGAAAGTGAGAAAGTGAGTTCAAGGCCAGCCTTAACCAAAGAGCAAAACCCTGCCTCAAAAAAAAAAAAAAAAAAAAAATACATATAGATAGATAGATAGATAGATAGATAGATAGATAGATAGACAGACAGAGAGAGAGAGAGAGAGAGAGAGAGAGAGACAGAGAGACAGAGACAGAGACAGAGACAGAGAGACAGAGACACATAAATGGTCTGATTCTGATAACATAGGGCAGGCTGGCCAGCTATAGACCCTGGCGTCCCAGAAAAACATGACAGTGAGATGAGATACAGGCAACAACATATGAGGGCCTGGCCTAGGCAGCACTACTATCTCCATGTGAGGGCTAAGGAGTCCAGAGTCAGAGGAAGGTCACATCATAAATGAGTAATGGCTCTGTCTGACCCCAAAAGACTTTTCTGTTTCCCTATGTCTCCCTACCGTCCATTGTCTCTTAAATCCAGGGGATTCCTCAAAATGGTTTTCCTCTCAGACGTAAGTCTGTTCTCTCTTCCCTTCGACTCCCACTGCCCAGGGTATCACCAGCCCTTGGCTTCCTTGCTGGCCCAATTCAGTCACAGGCAGCTCTCCAAATGCTGTTCCTTCTGAATGTTCTTCCTTCCAACATCTGGACAGACACTCAAGTGCTCCAGAGGCCAAGTCTTGAGTCGATGGGTCTCAGTTCCAGTTCCCACCTGGTCACTTGCTGCTGAGGGACCCAGGCAAGCCACTGGGCTGCACATTATTTTCTTTAGAATAGGACTGGAGGGTGTCGATTGCTAAGCTGGTCATGGACCCTGGCCAGAACGTGGAAAGGCCCTGGCATGCAATCCCTCCCACAGAAACAGTTGCTATTAGATCTGCAGAAGCCTTCTGCCTCCAGCCCCAGGAACTCTCAGTCCCTTGAAAAGGCAACATTAAGGCTGGACCCAGAGGACTTAGACCTGGAATCAGGGGACAGGCGGCTCTGGGAAGCAATCACAATAAAAAGAAACTGGATGTAAGGAGAGTATATGGAAGAGAGAGAGAGAGAGAGAGAGCGCGCGAGCGCTGTCGGTTGAAGCTGGCAACTGAGAACTCTACCTTACCCAGGTGTAAGACAGGACAAAGTAGAGATATGCACCTTATGCAACAGCAATAGGCACAGCATCTGTCACTTAGCTGGGAAATCCCTGCTCCTGTGCTCCTGCACCCCAGGACCTTTTCAAGATCTGAGCAACCTCTGAGGAAAGTAAGCCCTGTTAGTACCAGTCCGACCTGGCACTCTGGGCAGAGGTGAAGAGGTACAAGAGGCTACAGTACTGGAGCAGTAGGCTTCAGGGGTGCAGCAGCATACCCACACCCTCCAGACCAACTGCTTATCACACTCTGATTAAAACCTCATGAAAGAACTGGGCTTATACTACACCACATGAGATTTTGGGCAGACCTAAGGGAACCATCCTTGGCTTCATATAGAGGAGGTGCAAAAAAATTGAGCACATGTATATTTCTAGAACCTAAGGACTCTGTGGGTGTCAATGATTTCAAAGTGAAAGCCTGAAGCCAGGATGCCCTGAGTTCAAATTCTAGCTTCACCACCCCCTAGCTGGGTATTGTTGGGTAACTTAGTGTACCTCAGTTTCCTCATCTCTAAAAGAAGGATTAAAAGGATCTACTTCCTAGAGTTGCTATGAAGAGTATATAAAGGAATACAGGGCTAGACATGGTTGTGCATATCGGTAATCTCAGCACTCAGGAGGCTGAGACAGGAGGATCGAGACCAGCCTGGACTAAAGGGAGCTCAAGGAAAGCTTGAACTACACAGCAAGATCCTGTCTCAAAGCAGCAAGATAGCTCAATGAACTAAGCACTTACTTTGGCAAGCGCAGGGACCAGAGTTTGATCCCTGGTCCCACATGCAGCACCAGCCCCAACCCTGGGGCACACTGAGCCTGGGACCGAGAGTCAGGCGTAGTGGTGCATGCCTATAATCTCAGCAATGCAGAGGCTGAAAACAGGAGGAGCACTACAAGTACAAGCTGCATAGTGGGACGCTGTACCAAATGCTATAAATGGGGAGAGGGGAGGATTCTATCTCAACCAAATAAAAGGACTATAGGTGAAGGGCTTAGTGTACACAGTAAGTTCTCTGGCCTTTAACTTTGGCTTTTGTTATTACCTTCCCATGGGTATCTTTCTCTAGGGCTACTCATAAGCTTAGGATATGGTATCCTTGCTACCTTGAGGGCAGGACAAAGGGAACCTGTAGTCCCAGTCAATGGATGCTGGTTCAGAGAATGCAGCACCCACCTCCCTGAGGAACCACATAGGGAGACCTGCATCCCACGGACCACTAACACTTAGGAGTAGAGGTCAGCCCAGAGCTGGGGTTGGACCAGGAGTTGCCTAAGAGCCAAAAGAATCAGAGGAGGAAGGTCCACAAAAGGCCAAGGGCTTAAGTCCATCATCTCCATCTCATGCTCTTATTTCCCTTCCCCTTTGGTCTTTGGGGCAAAGATTTGTGCTGGTTCAGGCCTGGAAATACCAGAAATACCAAAAACTGAAGTCGTCTCTCTTTGGGCGGCCACAGCATAAAACCAACCAACATGATCCTGCTATTAACCTCAATTAACTTGGAAAAGATTCCATCTTAGGCTGTCAAGGCTCCACAGTGCCAGCCAATGCCCCTTAATGCTGGCCCAAAATGTGAAAACCAGGGCAGAGAGTGGACAGTGGAGAGGGTGGTACGGGTACCTCCAGCTCAATGGCTACACCAAGAACAGGCCATCCTGAGTGGTCGAGGCTGAGTTCCCTCCTACCTAAGCACTCAGCTGCTTCTGCTTCTGTATATAGACACAGGGACACAGGAGGTGATTGTTTCTGACCACAGTAACTGCTCCCCGAGGCAGCTGGGAATACAGACCTGGGTGTCGCAGAGGTAACTGCCAACCACAGGGCCAAAGCCTGCCCCGCCACTCTTGTGGATACAGACCCTTAGCCAGAGACAGAAAGACAGTCACAGCACACAGAGGGCCTCACAGGGCCTAGAAGAGGAGCAGAGCCTACTGTTTGGTCACACACCCAACCAGCGGAGTGCACTCTGCTCACATACTACCCCACCTCACCCCCAGAAAGACACTTCCCTGCAGCTACACCCCAGGCACAGCTCCCAGGATGAAAACATCCATTCAGGCAAGGAGGAGGGCTGGCACCAAAATAGAATTGCAGAGCAGTCATGAGCAGAGGAGAGGTAGGCAGACCTTACTGGAGTCCTAGTCTTATAGATTCCTTCCTGACTGTGTAACTAGAACCAAATCCTTCTACCACTCAGTGAGATAAGTGCAGATAAAGTTGATAGGGGTGGAGGGCACCCTGATTATCAGTGGGAGGGGTTAAGTACTAGAGCTGTTGCTATTATGGTTTAAAGTCACAAGACAGCAAGAAATATTTAGCAATGACCCCAGCCTCAGAAGAGCCTGGCAAGGTCACAGGGGCACCTGATCAAAGCCCCCAAGGAACCAGCTGGGGAATAGGCCTAAAACAGAGCCAGATTTGAGGTTGCACAGTTCTGTAGCATTGGTAAATAAGCTCACCTCACCGAAGTGGCTTCATATAAAGTACCAAGACCATCATTCATCTTCAGCGGAGCATGTGAAAATAATCACCTATGGGAACTGAGAGTACAGGCCCTGAGGCCAGGCCATCTGCAGACTAAGCCACATGCTCCATAACAAAAGACCTCCTCTTTCTAAAATGGGGCAACAGGACTTTCCTGATGGGGCTGCTGGGAGGACAAGTTGGTACACAGTGGGCACTGCTGGGGTCACAGTGAGATCCATTCTCTCTTTGCCTCTAACGTCCAGCAGACCCTGTGCCATACTTCTCCACAAAGGACCCAGTCCTACCCTCCCTCTGCCTCCCACAGGGACTCGGGAGGCGGCCTTCGTGTATGCCATCTCTTCAGCAGGTGTGGCCTTTGCAGTAACACGAGCATGCAGCAGCGGGGAGCTGGAAAAGTGTGGCTGTGACCGGACAGTACATGGGGTCAGCCCTCAGGGTAAGAGCAGGAGTGGCTGGAAGGGAGGGCAGGGTCTTGGGGTCCTGGTGCACACTCACTGTGACCCTCTCTTTGCTCTCTGCACCCCAGGTTTCCAGTGGTCAGGATGCTCAGACAACATCGCCTATGGTGTAGCCTTCTCACAATCATTTGTGGATGTGCGGGAGAGAAGCAAGGGGGCCTCGTCCAGCCGGGCCCTCATGAACCTCCACAACAACGAGGCTGGAAGGAAGGTAGTGTGCACCACCCCCAGCCCTCAGCACCAAGGTATGGGCAGTAGGCAGGGTCCCTGAAATACGCCCTCCCACATAGTACTCAGGAAGTGTCACTTGGCCCTTACCAGCACCACACATCTCCCTAGACTGGTAAGGTATGGAATAGGACAGGGTGGGACACAGCTATAACAGCCAACAAACATGGTCCCATCTATGCATGTGTGTGCATGTGTGCACACGCCCAGCTCCCTATAATACATACACACCTTAAAAAAGCAGCAGAGCTGAGATTTGACCATTGTAGGTCATGTGCTTTACTGTGACACCATCTGCCTTCCCAATGCTTAGTCCCGAGGTTCCTGGGAAGATTAAGTGCAGAGGATTTCTCCTCATCATGGCACCTCTCACTCACTGTTGCACGTAACACTGCCACTTAGTGGCAGGTCTGTAAGTGCCCAAATGCCAGAACAGCATCTTGTTTATCTATCCCCAGCACTGCCTACTAGCCAGCACAGAATACAGTAGGTGCTTAATACAGAGGAAGCACGACAGTGAACGCTTCTGACTCTGCAGCCTGAGCACCCAGGAACCCAATTCTGATGTCCCCCAACCCAGGAGCTCCTCTGCAAGTTCCACTGACGGCAGCTCTCCCCACCCCTCCCCACAGGCCATCCTGTCCCACATGCGGGTAGAGTGCAAGTGCCACGGGGTGTCAGGCTCCTGTGAGGTAAAGACGTGCTGGCGAGCTGTGCCACCCTTCCGCCAGGTGGGCCACGCACTGAAAGAGAAATTCGACGGTGCTACTGAGGTAGAGCCACGCCGTGTGGGCTCCTCCAGGGCACTTGTACCACGCAATGCGCAGTTCAAGCCACATACAGACGAGGACTTGGTGTACTTGGAGCCCAGCCCAGATTTCTGTGAGCAGGACATACGCAGTGGCGTGCTGGGCACAAGGGGCCGCACATGCAACAAGACATCCAAGGCCATCGATGGCTGTGAGCTGCTGTGCTGTGGTCGTGGCTTCCACACAGCTCAGGTAGAGCTGGCTGAACGCTGCAGCTGCAAATTCCACTGGTGCTGCTTCGTCAAGTGCCGGCAATGCCAGCGGGTTGTAGAGTTGCACACATGCCGGTGACTGCACACAGCCTGTGCCAGCAACCACCTAAGTGGCCCAGGGAAGGCCAGTAACTTAAACTACCACCTACCCCCAAGAGATACTGGTTGTATTTTTTGTTTTGGTTTGGTTTTTGGGTCCTCATATTATTTATTGCCAAAACCAGGCAGGCAACCCCAAGGGCACTAACTGGGGCTTCCCCAAAGCCTGAGCCTTTGTGGCTGTCACTGACCAAAGGGCCTTAGCTCATGCCTCTGGCTGTTCACAGATGATCACAGCTGACCACTCATTTGTTATCTGTGTCCATTTTTCTACTATCAAATGTAATGTGGGTAATGAGTGTTAACAGCTAAAGGGCTACTGATACTGTCATCTAGGGAAACAGGTAACTTGGCAAGGAAAGAAAGCATAATCTCGATGAAAATCAAATGCCTAGGGGAAAAAAAAAGAAGAGTTCACACTCTTCACCCCACATATACACAGAGTCCCATGGCAACTTGAGCCTGTAGCCTTATCGCCTACTCGTGGAAAAAGAATGGGCAGTTACCAGGGCAAAGGGAAAGGGTTCATTTCAGCCCTCATATGGGCAGCTATATGTTCAACCTCTGTGAGGCCTTCTAAGCAGGATGTACAGGCGAAGTTCAGACAAACGGCCACACTGCAGTTCTGCCCTGGAGCCTAGTCTGCTCCAGCCTGACCCCTCTGGAGGGGACTCCCCACTCTAGTCCCTCCTGGGCACAAGGTTTAGGCCACCATCCTGGATTAGATCCCATCCTGAGCCTTTGCTGTCATGCCCCTGTGTGCATCACCCCCACAGGGCTGTCCTCTCATTAAAAGTGAAAATGGAAATCTCAAAATCTCTTACCACAAGACAGGGCCATGTGATGAAAATCCTCATCATCTCACTAAAAAATTAGCAAATACGGAGTCCCAGACCCTGCACTGAGGCATTTGCTGGCCCATCTGCCACTCCTCCTTGGCTCCAGTATCCAAAAGCACAGACACTGTAGGTCTCCTTGGGTCTGATCTGTGGGAACGGGGCTCTGGCTTGAAGAAAATGGATAAGGAAGAAGCAGGAGCCAGAGACCACAGGTTGGGCTGGAGCCCATGTGGTAGCTGAGGAAGAGCAGACTCTAAGGCAGAGCTGAATGGCTAGAAAGCTGACTAGTGAGGTCTCAACAGCTGAGATACTATACCCCAGGAGTTCCAGGTAGCACAAGTACTACAAAAGATTTCCCAAGAGACAGCACTAGCAGCCAAGCTCTGAGCGTATGCAGCAGCAAAAACAGGTACACACCCCAGACTTCCCTGAACAAGACATGCAAAGATTCAACTGCTTCTCCGCTGGGCTCCCAATTAACAGAGAACTGTTAGCTTGGTCCCTAAGCTACCCCACAGTGCAGCTGAGGGCTTGAGATCTGGGGCAATCCCCATTTGGTCTAACCCTTGGCTCCTAGAATTAGTGTCTGAATATGAAGTCCCAGACTGGCATAGGGGCTCAGGCCTATAGAAACTCTCCTCGAGGCCCTGTGTTTTATGCTTTTTGGTGTTGGCTGTCATGAAGAGGGTCAACACCCTTGGTCCTCAGCCAAACTGTCTGCTCAATGTCCATCCAAGGAGGCCAAACCCAAGAGAGATGCTGCAGCCACATTCAAATGGGATAATCTTGGGACAGGCTGGCTCTGATGTGGATGAAAGCTGAGCTGACCAAGGGTCTCCACAGCTGCCCAGCTGGGTCTATTACTCCTCTAGTGGACTTGGTTCAACTGTTTGCTCCATGTCAGGGAAAACACTATCCCTCACTGGCAGAACCAGACCCAAACAAGTGACCATTGGAGACCACCCCCTCCAGAAGCAGAGTTGAGCCATTTTCCCCCCACACAAAGGAGCAATCTAAGCTGCTTACTGGTTTGATGGGCACTGGCCTAAGAAACAGGGAGAAAGTATATGCTTAAATCACAGACCTCACAATCCTACCTGCCAGGGAGCTCCTCAAAGCAGATCAATCCTCATGGGGTTCTGAAGGTTGTAGGGCCTAAGTCAATCACACTACATTCTAGGAACCAAAGCCAGTATCTATTGGTATACCCAGTACTGCCAACTCCAATGAAATGCAAAGCCACAGGGAAAAGAAGCTCCATGCCCAACTGCAAACTATCAAAAAAAAAAAAAAAAGGAATAAAAACTGGCAAAAGTGTTACACAGCCTATCCTCTCTTGGCTGCACACAGTCCGGAAACTGGCCAGAACTGCTCCCCACTATCCCTGTCCCAAGGCAAAAGTGAGGTCTTCTGAGGCCTATGGCTGGACAACCCCAGCTCTGGATGCTGCTACCCATTCTACTGCCCCATTCCATCCACCAATTTTTATACTAGGCTTCTTGCCATTGTGACATCCCTAAGACATACAGTTTTTACATACGATAAAGTGATTATTTCTGTATCTGGCAACTGTGACAGTAACTGTTCTTAAAAAAAAAAAAAAAAGATTAGGAAGAGAGATTTGGGGAAGGACATAAGAAAAGCAAGTAAACATCAAATGCTACAGATATAAGAGCCCCCTTTGCCTTTGGTTCTTCTGAAGAGCACGTTTAAGGACCACTGCTGTCTGAAGTCCATTAACATAGATAGTGGTTCTATCTCCCTGCAGCCAATTATTTAAACCTAAACCTGAATAAGGTATCATAACTTTAATGAATATGGGGAGGAGGATCTGATGAATGGGTGCAGACACAGGCAGTAGGGGACAATGGAACTTAGCTCCTCAAATGGGTCAAATGATCTAAGGCGTATGGCTAGAAGTACACTCCAGGATTAGAAGTAGTCAGGATCAAGAGATGGAATCAAGAACTTCATACAACCCACATAAAACCTCAACCTAAGAGGCTCCCTGCTGATAAGGATACCTAATGTCTGCTCAGGATCCCCATTCAGCTGATGAAATCTTCATCCATACTAAGGGAGCCCAATCCTGTCCTTCACCTGCACTGAAACAGGTGAGAAGACTAGAGAAAACCTAGGAGCAGTTAAATTGTTTCCAAAAGCTTAATGAGGTAAAGGGCTAAAGGAAAGTGCTTTCAGAAAAGCAGGGTATACACCCCATTTGTGAAGAACTGGGGATATAGGGCCGGGGTAAGGATGGACAAAAATCCTCAGGAAGGTAGAAGGCAGGAGGAGGGACTAGGGATATAACAAATCCAAGACAGGGAAATATAGAAGTCAGTATGTCCAGGACCAGCCATTTCCTAAAACTATAAAAAGGTCCCAGGTTTTGAAACCAAACAAGCTGTATTTGGATCCCACCATGGTCAGTTCTTCTCTACAAGAAGCTCAGATAATTCACTGTCTTCTCTGGGATTTATCCCTATACCCATAACGTGTGACTGCCCCACAACCACCATACACCCCAAATGGGGAGATATATATATATGACATATATGATATATATATACGATATATATATCATATATAGGAGATATATATATATGATATATATATCTCATATATATATGATATATATATCTCATATATATATGATATATATATCTCATATATATATCATATATATGTACTTGAGCAAGAGAGAGAGAAGAGAGAGAATGCTCAGCAAATGGCAATTCTTGTTATAAATATTCCTTTCCCAGGAACAAAGGAGATAGTGAAGGCATTTGGAAGATTAAGGGGCTGAAGGAAGGAATGAAATAAGAGAAAGGGACAACATGAAATAGGTTAGGGGCTATGGCAGGTGCTCTGAACCTGACCCCACCCTGGAGAGCTGAAGTAGGAGATCTCTGAGGGTAGAGAGCTTCCTGGAGAGCAAGATAAAAGCTTCCTCTTGGCACCAACTGTAGGGACTATGCTGCATTTACACTACAGGCAATAAGCGGGATGAGACCACAGAGTTGAAGTGAAGGAGCACACAGTCAGAAGTGGCGCTAGAAGCCAAAGAGCTGCAGGATGGGCTGGGACAGACCCGGAGGGTTCCATCTGTGGAATGGAAGGCTTTGAGCCCTCAGGCTAGGTCAGAGAGGCTGTGTGCAGACTCTGTTCTGAACAGTTGTTACCCTCTGAGCTAGGAGATACAAAAATGCAATGATTATACCATGCCATGCACTCCACCTCTTCCTGACAAGAAGCAGTTCCCAGAAAGTACAGGGGAACCAGAGGTAGACTTAAGGTCATAGAAGAGTCAACTAAGCGCAAGAACAGAGGACAACAAGGTAGAAAGGAAGTGAAGGAACAGGGCAATGGGTCAGAGGCTACAACTTAAATGACAAAACGGTAGGGGGAAGGAAAACAGACAGGTATATAGGGAGAAGACAAAAGAGAAAATGCTAAAGCTGAGGTGAGCCCAGCAGCATCCTAATAAGAGGAGAAAGTGCTGAGTTTCAGAAGGCATCTGATGGGAGGCAGGAGGTGAGTTGTCAGCTAAAGATGTGAGGGAGAGGTATGGAACATGCCTGGCTGGCCCAGGCAACAACTTCATAGGCATCTTTCCCATTTCTTCCTCTAAGCCACCAGTTCTAGTGACCCTCAGCCCAAATCTCAAGGGTCTAGGCTAAGCTGGTACTGATGGGAGAAAAGGGGCCCTTCTAAGCCAGGCCCCCAAGACTGGCACAGTGCCTGCTGGAGGAGGACGGGACTAGAGACCCAGTCCTTGTCAGCATACCAGGCCAACACTTCAGAGGCAATTAGCAGCTCAGCTGAGCTAATCCCCCGCCTGGCTAGGCCAACACAAACAGGCCCGAGCCGGGTGCACACTCGCCTCCCTGTTTGCTGAAGGGCTCGGTAGTCCGCCAAGAACAACACCAGTAACCCAGGGCCTTAGCTAGGTTAAGAGTGGGACCAGGGCTTGCTGAAGAGCTGACAATGCCGGATAGAGCACACTCTGGACAGGGGCCCTGGCTGCCCCAGAAAGGCAGCCACTATTCCCAAACTATAAGCCAGTAGAAAGAGAAAGCTAGACACAAGGAGGTATGTATTCTGATTCAGCACACGTCCCCACCTCCACCACACCACCTATGAGAGGTCTTGCCACTTTGGCCAGTCCAAATGAAGTCAGAGAGTTAGGCCCTCTGATCGCCAAAAGACACAGGATCTATGCTGGATGGGGGAGCCAAGAGGCAATTCAAACCTGACTCTTGCCCTCAAAGAGCTTACAGTTTATCAAGGAAAGAGATTATGTGTAAGACACGAGAACAGGGTCAGAAGCTAGCTCCAATAAAATTTGGCAAAGCTGTAGTAGAGCCTCCAAGCAGAAAAGGCAAAGGGGACCCAGGTGAAGAAACAAGCCAAGACTCACAGACTAACAAAGTAGATAGCACCAAAGGAAGGATCTAGGAAAAGTTTTGCCACAAAATAGTACTAGATCAAGAAGTAGAGAACCAGGCTACCCTTCTCAGGTACCTCTACTTTTGAATTCCTGACCAATTCTATCTTCGTCAGCCCTGGGCCTAGGCGCATCTTCTTTTAGAACCAAATTCTCCACACTCATCTGGTCCCTCGTCTACCCAGAGATTCCTTTCTCCTCAATCTTCAAGTCCTCACAGTTTTCCTGCCAAGAACAAAAGCCACAAATAGACTTTGCAGCAGAACTTCAATTCTTTGGAGCTTCCACCTAGGGAAGCATCAGTTACCGCCTCCCTGTGTGGGGCACTAGTCATCAACTGTTCAGCACCACCACCATTTCCAGAGGGCCTCACTGATCACAACCCATACCAGCATCATTTCATGCCATGGGTACCAGCAAGTTAACTGAACATAAATATTCTTCTTGGGTAAGCTAGGAGGCAGATACATGATTTATCTGTACCTCAGAGATGAGACTGAGCCCCACAGAAAATAAGAGACATCCCCAGGGCTTTAGGCCTCTAGTCAAAATGCAGTTGTCACCAGCAGCCCTCCCTATTCCACAAGCTCCACCCTCACCCACTGCCAGCACAGACTTGCCTTTTGTGCTGTCTGGCCAGAGAGCCACAGAGCCCTGAGCCCACCTTTTCCTCATAAAATAGTATCATCTGTCTCTGGCCGAGCTGAGCTAAATTCTGACATGCTTCTGAGACATACACTTTACAAGCCAGACAGCTTTCTCTTTCGGCCCAAAGGGTGAGGGAGACTGGAATTGACTACCAGGGCTGACAAACAGCAAGAAACAGTAGCCCTCCCTACCACGTGGCTACAGCTGGTATAACAGACGCCTCCAGGCCCAGATCTAAGCCTGACAGATGGACCGTCAGCTTTCTGCTTACAGCAAGAAGAGGCTGACAACCCATGGGCCAAACTCTTCTCGGTCCACTTCATACCTGGCTCTAGAACATTTAGCCTAGACCAAGGTATAGATACGATAATAAGTCCTTTTCCCCTTCAGTTCAGTCTACCAACAGGGAGGTAATTTTTTTTAAAGGTATCTTACCAAGACACTGAAAGAAAACAAAAAGATCATAAGCACACAGAAACATACAGTTTTCTATACAGGAGTTTTACCAGCACCCAATCAGAACCCTATAGAAGCATCTCCCACCTCCCAACCCTTCAGGAGCCTCTTTCTCTCACTGGAAGATCTGAGGTCTCATTCTAACTCCACTATCGACAGCCTGTAAAACCTAAACCAATTCAGTAAACTTCTCAATCTCATCTGTAAAACAGAGATAAAGATAATACAGAGCCAGGTTTGGACTACTCAGCTCTACACAGCTCACCACCCCACCCACCTCCACCAATCTGGCTGTGGGAAGACTGGGTGAAACACTGCTTGGATATTCTCTGAGGATTCAGAGCACAGTCAGGGAAGCTGATGAAAGTCACTGGCCAGTACCTGCCTTTCCCTTAAGGCTGAGGAGAGTGTGTTTTGGGGTATAGAAACTACAGGCTCCTGGTGCAGGTTTAGCTCACATGAGAGTGTGCTGGGTCTCTTTTCTCCTTGGAGTCCTTCTATCCCTCTTCCTCCCAGCATCTCTTGCAGCCTGGGCCTCCTCCCCTACCCCCTTCTTGGACAGCAGCTGGAGCCACCTGGAAAGTTTCAGGAATGGCTGATGGTTACCAAGTCAGGACAGGGCGAGTGGCTACCCCTCAGATTTATCATAGAGCTGGAATGGATCCAGAGAAGTGACCAAAAGGATGCAGGACTGCTGTCATGAACTCTGACTGCCTTAATCTGGAAAGAGAAAAGGCTCCAGAGGGCAGTTAAGCGACACAAATACAAGGGGTATGAAGAGGGAACCTTAAGACTTGCTCTTGAAAAGAATAAGCATGGATACTGCAGGAGAACACTGAGAGCTAAAGTTATCCCAATCTGGATGGGAATTCCTTCTAATCTTCCCTGGTTGGGTGACCTCAGATAAATTAATCTCTAGAAGTCTCAGCCTCCTCATATGTAGTATCTCAGAAGGTTACCATAAGAATTGAGCCATAACAAAGGCAGGTATCTCAGAAATAGCTCCCTTTCCCATTCCTTCATTTCTGACCTGGGTATTCTTCCCTCCCTCCTGGGCCAGACACTATATGGGAACACTTTACATGCATGCACACCAAACTGTTCTGCTCCTCTCAGAACTTAGGATATGTTCAACATAACATGATTCCTGGTGCAAACTGCTCACGTTTCAACCACAGCAGCATGTCCCCTCAGTCTTCACAGGACTCCAGAATGGGCAGCAGCGAGAGGGAATGGCAGGTGGCTCCCCTATATATATCCTGTACACCTCTCCCTGAAGAGGCAATGTTTCTGGACAGGCAACAGGGTTTCAACTCTTATTCCCTTTCTGTAAGTCACAAAACCCTGCCTTGTTCATTCCACCTGACATTTCAAAATAAATTGTGTAACTAAGACCAAATCTGAGTGATTTTTAAAACTGCACACATTTGTCCATCAGGTATTCTATTATTCTCCCCAAGGGAGTCTAGTAGTTAAAAGCCCTAGAATCAAGATAAACCCAACTCTACTACTTCCTGTGTACCTTGGCCAAGTCATTTTACCCACTTCCTCAGTTACAAACTAGAAAAAAACAGGGGGTGGGAAGATAGATAGCCCAGTGGCTTAAGCGCCTGCCTGGCAAGCATAAGATCCCGAGTTTGACTCCTGGTACTAAAAAAATAAAGTTTTGCGGGAAAAAAAACAAAACAGCCATTTTACAGTGCCATATCAATATAAAACATGCATAGTACTTCACACAGTGGTCACTCACTCAGGCCCCTGGCCATGAACAATGTGACCTTTGTGAACATGAAAAAATGTTCCTGCCTCCACGCCAATCCTGAGCATTCTGATCCAGTAGTTGTTTCAAGTGGACTCCCCAACTTTAAACAGAAGACACACTTGACAGCAAAAGTGTTAGTGCCCTTTTCAGGCTTGTGTCCCTCAGGATCATGCCACATCATATATATGCAATGGTGTTTACATGTCTGTATTCCCCTGCCCCAAAACTGTGAGCTCGACATATGGAACCTCTATTCATATGAGGGTCTGGGAAGTAGTTAAGAAACACTGAATAAAGGTCACATGAACTGTAAGGCATTCATCCTAAGGGAGAAAAAAGCAACACAACCATCTATGAGTACTGCAAAGATAACAGATAAACTAACCAACCCCTCAACAAAGGGGAGCATGAGAGTAGGTTCTGATTCATTAAAATTCCAAAACACTGTAGCTTTGTAGCTGTTCCATCTCCAGAATAAAGGAGTCTGGGAAATGGATTAAGTGATCTCCTACCACTGTCCCTGTATTTCAGCACCAACTAGTTCCCCTTTCTGGGCCCCAAAGAAGAGCCTCGGCCTGTGTCTTTGACCCTTGGTGCCTGCACAAGGCCTCCTTGAAGGACTAGCCCACACAGCTTGGTTACAAATGATGCCCTGGACAGCCATTTGACCTACTGTCTCTTGGTCTCCTCATCTCCAAGTTATCTCTCATCTCCTGAAGCTTTAGCCAAAGACAACAGTTTGGGCTCATTTCTCCAGAGCCAAGAGTGGAAGGCTCCCCAGCACCTGGGAGCAGCTGGACACTGGAACTCAAGAACTCATCACGGCTGGTCTCCCCAGCCCAAGCCAAGTGCATCTATAAACAAGCAGCTCAGTGGCTCCCTGCAGCTGCTCCCAAAAGGAAGAGAAACAGGCTAGCACCAAGGCAGTCCACAGCACAAAACTGGGAACTGAACCACTGGGGCCTGGTCGAAAAAAAAAACGTGGTTCCTGGGTACTGCCAGGTTTGTACTGATTGCCTTGGCCAAAGCCTTAGATGGGATCACTAATATCTAGGACTGCTGCCTTGTGCTAGGCTGCTGGGCTTCAAGAGCCATGGGGCCCATATCAAACTGCTGCAGGCCCCACTGTTTTATAAGTTGGCAAGGAGAATGTGCTTGCTGGGGTGGAGATGCCTGGATGCTGTGCTGTTGTGCGTGATCCTGTTTGCTATAAAACAGCCAGACATTCCTAGGACCTGGAATCACGCCGAGGCCATGGAGCTAGCCTTCCCAGCCATATATCTCCAGGCGGGGGACAGGCCTGAGACATCTGAGATAATAAAGACATGATTGTCTTAGCCCTGGGGCTTGTCTCCCCTTTGTCTCAGGGCTAAGCAGCCAGTGAGAAGTTTAAAGACATCCTCCCCCTTCTGGGAAAGCACAAATTCATCAGATTCTATAGCTTCTGGGGTAGGCTCCCCAAGAACCAGGCCTGGGCTGGGATATCTGCTCTCAGCTCACCCTAGCACGAGGCAGTCAAGGGCCTGCTAGTGACAGCACACAAGAAAGACCATTGTCAACTATACATGAACTATTTAAATTTAGGTATGAAGAATGTAAAACTCTGAGAGGTTAATGGACTTTTCCAAAGTCAAAGCCATACCTATTAGATGACACAGAGCAGTTAAAAACCTAGGTCTGCTATATTCCACAAGCTGTACCTTCTGAAATGATGGTAAATCTTTTTTCTCAGTCTTCTTCATCCCTAACTCCCACTTTCTCAACCTCAAAGGAAGCAAGCTTGCTTCCCTTTAACATCTGAAGGAAAAAATTTAAAGGGAGGCAAAACCCTAGGCTCCTCAATGTGGAAGCCAAATCAACAACTGCAAGCCTAGTCTCCTCAGTCACTTCTAACTCAGTCTGCCCAAGTGACAGCAACAACTGGCCATCAGTTGTGTGGCACCATGGAGCAAATACACAGCTACAAGAAAAGCTAAAGATGAACCAGGACCACTTTATGAGTTAGTGGTATGCTGGTCCTAGTCTCCTTGCCCTTACAACCCACTGGCTGCTCCATGAAATCTTGTGCAAGGTCAACTCTAAACCAGTTTTCTCATTTGTAAAATGAAACACTTGTCTACTACCTTATGGGCCTTTATGCAGATGACCATGAGAGCACTTTATCTTAACTTTATAAACAGATGATATGACCAGGGTGTACTCCTTTTTGGTTTCCTTTACATTCCTGACACGTTTCTCCCTCTCTCTCTTTTCTTCAAATGCCTCAACTCATTATGTGCTCAACATCATACTGGATTCAAGGAGAAGCTCAAACATCAGTTAAGAAATGCTGAGAGACACAGTGAGATCATAGACTGTATGAGCCCAGAGCTAGCTGGTTCCCAGTACACCCAGACCTAAAGAGGCACAGAAAAGGCCAGGGCCCATTTACTTTTCATCTAAAGTTCAGGCCTGCTCAGCTTGATGGCAAAACCTCAGCACAAGAGGCTTACCTAGTCCCCCAAATACAAGTAACCACATGATCTTTCCAGGCTACTTACACCCCTGGATTTTACCAATCTTCCTCCAGCTCATCTGCTTTCCCATCCTCTACGTATAAATCTTTGTGACCTGAGAGCCTCCACTCTATCAGACACAAATGAGAAACCAAACTACAGGACTCTGCCTAAATGACCCAAGAACACATCCAATTTACTTCCCCATTCTGGCCATCTTGGCTAAAAGCCATGAGAGAATGTAGAGAGCATATGGATTGTGGTTCCAATGAATGCCTTGAAGGAGTTCTTTGCTAGCACACACAGCAACCAACCTAAATTTTTCTACAGCCCTGAAATAAACCAATTCCCTACTCCACACACAGATGTCTTATTAGCCCTCTGACACCCTAAATTTGACTGCACTCCTCAGTACAGAACATGTCTGTCTATAACAGAGAATGGCTTGGTCTACAAGCTCTCTATAGACAAAGTACACACCATGACTTGACTGCAACCCAATTTTAAAAAATTCAACATTAAAAATTGTAAAAGAGAATGAAAACTAATCTTGACTTAAGGTTACCTGAAAAGGAGGTAACTTCATGAGTATCAAGCAGATTTGAGTTTAGGGAACTGGCAGCAATTATTTGAGAAACATGAAAGACAGTCCCTAGTATTGAAAGATAGTAGAGACTCAGAAATCCAAGTACAGGCCACAGGTACAGAATGACTATGAGCAGCAGGCTCATTGCCCAGGAATTTCACACTATAATCTCCTCTCAGGAACAACAAGAAACTCAAGAAACCTTGGTAAGTCCCAAGTGAGTGCATAATGGGACCAGACTTTGCTTGCTGTTTCTCTGCCATCTAGCGGCTGCTTTGGGTCATTACAGACCCCACTCAAGGCCATTTTCTTTGGTCCCTTCAAGTATCTACCTAAATGATGATACCAGCTAAACAGCCAGGCGTGTTGCTGGATGTTTGACCTACAATACTTCAGTCTTTGCAACATGACCTCCCTTGTCTCTATGTAAACTGAGGAAGGGACTGAAGATAATTCTGACTATCTTCTAAGTGTACAAGATCTTCCCCCCAAATCTGTGGCTGTTAACATTGATTTGTCTGGAAAAACAGGCAAAGACGTCACATGTTAACTAAAAAATAGATATACACGGTCGAGGTCAGCTACATCCAGCTGGATCACAGTGCCAAATTCTACACCAAACTGGGCTAAACTATGAGCCCAATTTGTTCTACAGGACTCAACAGGAATTTGTTGTTCTACTTTTTAAAATAGAAAATA
>PVKN010002763.1:0-40676 GCA_004027915.1 Capromys pilorides
CACTAATTTACACAGCATTTCCTGAAGGTAAGCTTTAAGAGGAAGACAGAAAAAAACTCAAAGGGATTTACAGAAGAAAAGGATGGGATAGGACCATAGTTTAGAAACACAAAGGATTAACATATACATACACTTTCTTCCAGGACTGGCTTTCCTTTGGGGAGGAGCAACAACCAAGGTTTCTACTGGACATTATAGAGGCTGGGCATATTAGAAGGCTTCTAAAGTCAGTATCATCAAATTTAATTAATAGAGTATTAGGATGAAATGTCCCAGTTGTACTCTAATGCTGAGATTTAGAGGAAAACCAATTTCAGATCCAGAGAACTGAAGAGCCTCTCAGGTCATTACAAAGAGAAAGATCTGGAGGCTTCTTAGGGTATCATCACTATCTTCTGAGATAAGGGACAGTCAAATTTGTGAATATGCAGGGACCATCAACCAGAAGATGGAGGTATCAAATTCCTTCAGAAGGGATGACACTAACTGTCCCAAACGAAATAATTCACCTTAATGCTTCTTTCCTGCCCATAAAGTTTTGTCTACCTATTTGGGCATTTTCCAGAGTACTTAAAACACAATTGGTGCGTCAGTGTTGAAGGAGAGTAATAGCCCAGAACACAGCCCTCTGCCTGTCTGAATTTGATAGCAGATAAAACTGACTGTGAAAAAGAACACAATTAGTAACAGAGTATCACCCAAGGTGGGAAAAATGTGGAGAGAATGAGGCCAGGATTTGGTGGAAACATTAAAACAGAAGTGTCTCTGGTGGCTGGTGGCACATCCCCCAAAACAAAGACGAGTATGCTCTGTTGTCCCTTTATCTCTGGTTCAACTTAAATGAAATATGAGGTATGATGTAGGAGGATTTACACTTCTACACAACTTATATATTTTAAGACATGTGCATATTACTTTTGCAAATAAGAAGTGTAGTAATAAAACACACTGGTATACAAGGGAAAGAAGAGGAAAAACCCTGAGGGAAAATCCAATAGGTTCCAATCTGTGGGAAACTCAGAAGTCAGCAGGCCATTAAAAATACACGCAGCAGAGGGGACTCCACTTCTTTGCCTCAGTGATCCATCTTTTTTGGTACCAGTCCCTCTCTCAAATACGTTAGCATTTGACTCAATCTAATCACGCAGACACCTGAGCTTCTGAAGAAAATAACAAAGAACAGGCATGATGCTAGCCTTCTGCAATGGAATTTGTTACTCTTTCCCAAATCCCTTCCTCAGTGATATCACCTCACAGCTCCAGATCGGCTTACCTCCATCACCTGCCTGGGAAATACCCAAGTCTAAGTCTCGGAAAAGTTTCCAACTATGCCTGAAGATCTCTAAGCCCCACTACACGCAGACGATGAAATCATTCCCTACTTCTAGGCGAACGATATAGTTAGTATTCACTGTAGACCACATTAATAAGTGGGAAAGAAATAGACAAAATATCCCTCCACTTTAACTTGTTAGGTCTTACTCAGGACACGAGACACTAAGAAGAAACAGACCGCAGTCTAGACCAGCTAGGAGGCCAAGAGAAACTGTAGGGGCCAAGTTTGAAGCAGGGTACAATCACAGAAAAAAAAAAAAAAACAACTCTTTTCTTCGTCCCTTAACTCTGGCAGTACAAAAAACTTCTAATTACCACACCCAGACATGAAAGAAACAAAAGGGTGAGTCCTCCTCAGCCCCCTTTCAGTATTCCCAGTCGCTCCCCTAACTCACGCTAGGCCCTGCTTCCATTTCTTCACTGCCTTAGTTTTTACATCAGTAATGCTTTCTTCCCCGGCCTCAGTTCTACCTCACTAAACCCAAATCCATCTCGACTCAACAGCAGAATAACCTGAGTTCTCTACAATCGTCACTTTCCCTAAAAATACTGCCTCTCCTCCAGCTAAGTACCCGTCCAGGCCCTCCCGAGCAGACGCCTCCGGAGCGACCCAGGCCCCGATCCCCTTGGGGCCCGGGAGTCAGGCCGACCCCTCCCCACCGCCGGCAAGCCGGCCCCTTCCCTTCCCCAGCTCCGCCCTCTCGAGGGCTACTCATGGGCACCCAGGCCTGGCCCTATCTTCGCTCGGGCTCGGGGCCTCCTGTGCATGGCGCTCGGTGCGACCGCCACCGGCACCCGGCCGCCTCCCCAACTTCGGGCTCCTAGTCCGCCGGATCCCTCCTCAGCGCCCCCATTAGGCCTGCCGGGGCCCGGCCCACTGCTGCCTTCTCCAGAGGGCCACTCGAATTCCTCGCCTTGGCCCAGACCCGCCTCCGCTCTCAAGCCAGGCCTCTCTCATCTCTTGGCGCCTGTGTCTCTGCCCTTTAGGGATCCATCAGCTCAGTACCTGGGGCTCCGTGTCCCCCGTCGGGCCTAAGCCTGTTTCGAACAGACAAACAGCTGCAGCTCAACCAAACCCTGCGGCCCCTCCTCCTCCTCCTCCTCGCCCTGGGGCTGGGGCTCCAGCCAATAGCACGATTACCCGCCTACCGTCGGGGGAGGGGCATGTGTGCACTCATCCGCCAATCCTCTGGAGAAAGGCGGGTCTCTTTGAGCACTGTCACCAACGGGTACGGGAGAGGGCTAGAAAAGGCGAGGTTGGTAGCCAATAGAGACAGAAAAGCTCTGAAGATGGACAAGGTAAGGAGCCACTCAAGAACGACCTTTAGGAGACAGGGGGCGGCACAGCACTGACTGACAAAGGCATCAACTAATATTACCTCGACACCCCATGACCCCGCCTTTTGACTCGTAAACATGTAATCAGGTGAGTGATGGAGGCGGGTCAAAGAGAAACTTTAACCAGTACTGCGAAAATTCGGGACTTGAGTGGCAGGCAAGGCGAGGTGAAAAGAAGGCTGGAGGAGGCCGCTGACCTTCGCCCCTCCCCCTGGATTTGGCGGGGGCGACTCCGGTGGCCCGCCCTCTATGACAAATTTGCGGGCGTGAGAGGAAATACCTCTCCGAGGGACCTGGAGCCCGAGAATATAAGTGACCCTCACGTCGGTACTTCCTCCTTCTAGTGGGGCTTCAGAGGGACGGAGGAGGATGCCTTCTAGGTGGTCTGAGATGTATTTAGCGGAGATAATGGCAGCTACAGAAAATAATCGCTTGAAAATGTTTAGTCCTTTCATAATTTTTCACATAGACAACTGATATTTTCGAAATCGTAAATGTGAATAAAAGAATCTTGAGAAAATGGCTGTTTCTGATGTATAACGAAAAGGAAAAACGGCGAGTTTATTGTGAATTCCTCTGGAACCCATTTGCGACCATCTATCTCGCTGTTAGCCTTTTCTGACATTGACATTCTGGAAGCACAGCTCCATCTACGGGGGAGGGCGGCAAGGCGATGATTTGCTAGTTTGTGAGGAAGCCCAAGTAGAAAACAGAGGCTTCAGTTTTCCCTGCTGTAAAATGGGGACAGTCACAGCAGCTTTGCTCATCCTTTGCAGCATCCCAACTGCAGCTGCATCAGAGGCCAAAATGGGAGAAGGGAGCTCTGCACTGAGATTAAGAGGGGTCTGATATCAATGAGCATGTACATTTAGATCCTTTCCCACACCGTTCTTTCAGTAAATAATGAGGAAAGAGATGATAAAACTAGGAACATTGTTTTTTAATGAATTACAAACTAAAATTACAACAATGATAACAGAAAGCACTCAAGGACAGGAGGTGAAAAAAATGTCAAAAATCATAAAAAGAGAATATGCTTAAGAAAAAAACATTTGAATGACAAAATCCCAAGGTGCAAGACAAATCCAGCCACTAATAAAAAAAAAGCCACAACAAAGACTATAACCTCATACATAAATATAATTGTTCATCCTTTTTTTCTCCCCAATTCCCCTACTGTGTCACAGCTCTATAAAGTGTCAGCATTCTCAAAATGATGTTTAAACCTAGTTTCCACTCCTCTCGGGTGAGAGGTGGCTTTCCCTGGCAAATGAAGAATTAAAAATCCTAAAAGGAAGAAATTGAAGTATCTCTCACCTGCCTCAAGGCCCCGGTGAAGCAACAAATTCAACCCAAGCATAACCCTTGTCCCTTGGGTCTCCTAGACTATTTGCCCAAAGTAGGGACATTGGCGCTAGGGGGCAATCATTTTTTGGGCTTCCTTCCCAGGGCTGCATCTTGAATCTCAGCCTTTTTAGGTGAGATGAAACACTAAATTTGGTGACTGGATCTATTTTTAAACTAATTCTTTAAAACAGGACCTGTCCCCCTTTATTTTTTGGCTCCTCAAAATGTATAGCCCCCTGCTGTTTATAAGAAACAGTGGCAGCAATAAGACTTGGGTCCCTTTCATCCCAAACACAGTAAATAATTATAGGGCATTCAGAGATTGGGATGACAAATGGGATGGGGGAACGAGTCAGTTTTGTTTTGAATCCCACCTCTCCCCAGCAAAAGAGGGGGAAAGGGTGGTGAAGCTAAGTTAAGTGCCTGTAATACTGAAGTTTCCTTTCATTTTCACCTGTTTCTTCTTTCCACTCCTGGGACAGAGCTAGCTGGACAAAAGGGGAAGGCAAGTGTTAAGGCACCCAGAAATGATCAGAGAGTCTGTCTGATCCAAATCACCCAGAGCTGGGCCAGGTCAAACCATAGTGCAGGAGAGGCTGAGGATGAAGGCTTGGGCAAGAACATCACAGTCGAAGGTGGGGTACTGTCTTTGTCACATCCTGGAAGAATGGGTGAGCCAGAGCTGCTTTTGCTGAAATTCGCTTATTGGGGTCGTAGTGCAGCATTTGCTAGAAGAAGAGATGAATGATGTCTTTAGTAACACAGAAGTTGTACTAAATGGGCAGCAGATGTTCTCAAAAGCCAGGAAAACATTACTTTTTACCCAGTCTTCCTTTCCCTCCTCCCACACCTGAACCAGAGTGCTAAATAGGAGAAAGGCATGGACTAGAGCAAGGTATCTAGGACCCAGAGTTCAAGATCTCAGCTTTCTTTTGTTCTGGAAAAGCCATTCCCTGAGAGAGTAAATGAGCATTAACATGTGTCCACTCATAGCCCTTACCGATAACAAGCTCCGTCCATCTTCATCCAGGGGAGGCACAACTTTGCTAAAATCTTGCCGGGCCCACTTGGGGAAACTTGGCTTATAATCAGGCATAGAAGTCACTCCCGGCCAAACTACCTCATCTGGGGTCCCTAGAGTCCGAAAGATCCGGAAGAGTTGGTCAATCTCAGAATCTCCAGGGAATAGTGCACGGCGGGTCACCTGAAATTAGGGAAAGAGGAAGACAAGACCCACACTGACGTAAATCAAAGATTCCTCTGGCACAGAGGAAGTTCCCACAGGCAGTGGAAGGTCAGCAGGGCCCCATGACCCCCTCCCTGGGGCCTTTCATAGGGCTGGTCACACAGAGCCTGAGACAATGAAGTCCCTTCATATCTCTCCTCATCCCCTCCTTCCTTCCTTCCCCCATGATGGTTTTGCCAATTCCCAAGGCTGGGTGGGGCTGGGAGGGGGTGAATGTCTGGGGTGCCACTGTCGTGTAGCAAAGGGATCCCAAGCCACTCACGGGGTGTGGGGTAGACACTGCAGTCACACCCCCTCCTTGTGATGCAGCCACTTCTAGATAGGAGCACAGCGGGCAGAGACTGTGTCTTCCATTTCTTCTGTGTTCCCCACAGCACTTAGCACGGTGCTGGGTACACACTAGGTACTTAACAAATATTTGTTGATGAATTGAGAGAGGAATATGGGCAATTGGAAGGTAATGTATTGGGGGATAAAAGCATATTATTTATAGATATAGACATATTTATTAATTGCCTCTATGCCCCAGTTACAATCCAGATAAAGGACTTTGAAATATATTGATGATTTGATGTGAAGCCATGGCCTACTCCATTTTTGTATTAAAGGGATGAGAACTCTTCCATAATGCCAGGCCTCAAGGATCCTTAAATCTGAAAAGCCAGAGGTGGAGGGTTGGGGGATGCTCTAACCCCACAGTTTAAAGGGTGTGGATAAGTGAACACACCTGGCTTCACTATAGTCCTAGTATTCTACAGGCCAAATGAAGGAGATACTAAATGGAATTCAGTCTTCCAAATATGTGCACAATAAAACTAAAACATTGGAATGACTACAGGAACATTTAGTTAATTTTAGAGATAAAAGATGTATACTAGAGAGTGAGTCTAAGCTAACTGAGGACATTCTAACATTGTGACTGGTGTTCAGGGGTAACAATCCTATTACTATCATACCCTCTTGGTGCAACTCTAGAGAACCCTGAGGAAAAAAACATGCTGTGGTTCTGGGACAAGAAATGATTTTGTTGTTCTTAGATGTGGGGACAAGTGGGCTGGGTAGAACTGGAGCAAGCTTCCATACCATCTCAGCAAAGATACAGCCTAAGCTCCAGATGTCCACAGCTGTGGAGTAGTATTTGCAGCCCAGTAGGATTTCAGGGGCTCGGTACCACAGGGTCACCACCTAATGCACAAGAGTAGGAAGTAAAGAGATGGTTTAGAGTCCAGGCCTTCCTCAAACTTGAGGTGATCCTGCTGCCTCAGCCTCCTGAGTCCTGGGATTACAGGTATATACCACCAAATCCTGGCACAAATGTCATAAGTTTTTTTTTATTTGTTTGTTTTTGTTTTGGCAGGCTCAGGCTACCTTAAGGGTGGGCCTGGGGATTGAACCGCCCCCCCTGTTTCTGACTGGGATTGCTGGTGCAAGCAAACACTTAAACCACTGAGCTAACCCAAAAGTCCCCGAGGTCATAATTTTAATAGCATGATATTTAGTTGTCCTGGCATGGTATCTAAACCTAGTTAGCACTGGGCATGGTGGCGCATGCCTGTAATCCCAGCATTTGGGAGGCTGATGCAGGAGGATCGGTGTGAATTTGAGACCAGCCTGGGCTACAAAAGTGAGCTCAAGGCCAGTCTGAACTGCATAATGAGAGCCTGTCTCAAAAAGACAAAAATAAATAAATAAAATAAACCCAGTTAGCCTAAATCCTTAGATATCAGAAATTCCTCCCATCTACCAAGAAAGAAACTGTTGGTCAGATAGTTTTAGCTATCTTGTTAACACTTCCAAGGATGCTCAGAAAAGAACAGCATAAAGGGCCATACCTCATGGGTGTAAGTGCGAACAGGGACTCCAAAGGCTCTGGCTAGCCCAAAGTCCGCTAGTTTGATGGCTCCATCTGCGTTGATAAGCAGATTCTGAGGTTTAAGGTCTCGGTGCAGGACCCGGTGAGAATGGCAAAATGCTAGCCCTTGGAGCAGCTGAAACAGATAGTTCTGACAAAGGAAAGAGGGCGATTGCATTTCTGTCACAATGAACAGATTAGGATTTGCTCTTTGCCCCCTAAACTCTAAGCCCTTTTATGTGTTAGATGTTTAAAAACAATTTTTCCCATTGGACTTTCAGCCCAATGAGGATAAGAACTAGGGTCTGATTCAGTTTTACAACTCTTTCCATATCCTATGCTTAGCACACTGAAGCTGTTCAGTAAATGTGTGTGGAATGAATATTTGTTAAAAAATTTAAAGTAGCTCCAGGAGTGAAGAACCCAACCTAACACAGACAGCAGAAACTCACTGGCTATTTTTCTTGCTGAACAAGTAGAAGGGCTTTTTGGAGGAATCCACCAACTGCCCTCAAATCTCATTTATCTGAGTTTCATCTGACCTCCCACCAGGCAGCGAGGTTGACTCACTGGAGTTTTAACTTTGATTCTTCAGCCCAGCCCTACAGCTAGAGTATAATGAGTAGGGGAAACAATGCAAAAGAAAGGGTAGGAACTGACTGGGAAGGCAGCCAAAATTATAACAAAGTTGGGCCGGCCAGATAGTTCAGTGGACATCTGCTTAGGCAGAGCTCAGCTGCTGGGTCTTTGATCCCAGCCCTGCTATGCAGGCCCCGCCCCCTGGAACTGGCTTAAGATAAGGATTGAGACTGGCTATGGTGGCCTGGGCCTGTAATCTCAGCGCTTGGGAAGCTGTAAACAGGAGAATCACCATGAGTCTGATCTATGTAGTGACACCCTGTAGACTCTGTACTAAGTAAAAAAAAAACTAAAAAAACTTTTTTAAAAATACAACAAAATTATCACCAAGTCTGAACTGTCCAGCTCCAGTACCCCCAAGAGTTTGTGCATGGTGAGGTAGGGTTGACAAGGGTCACCTTGATGAGGGGAAGAGGAACACCAGTGAGAGCAGAAGCATCCATAAACTTCTTGAGATCTTGATGCAGAAATTCAAAAACCAGGTAGAGTTTATTTTCTGTGTGGATGACATCCAGCAGCCTATGAGAGAGGTGGTTGAGGAAATGTAGGTAAGAGAGATACCCAGATTTGACAGACAAAATCCATTCTATCAGACAGAACGCCTCTCAGATACTACTTACTTGACAATGTTAGGGTGGTTAAGCTCCTTGAGCAGAGAGATCTCTCGAATGGCAGTACTGGGAACACCCTCAGTCTCACTTGGAGAGGTTGGGAAAGCAGAGATGAGACAGGGTTACAAATACCTCTTATGACATTGATTGGCCGACAACCCCCACCTTATCCTTTTGTAAAGTCGAAGAAGAGGATTCCTGGGTAGCTAGCACCTGGCTTCTGGACACCTTAAGGTCAACATTTCCTCTGTCCTGAGGTAGGTAAGTAAAACCTCCCGGTGAAGGTGAAGCAGAGAAAAGATAATGGAGAAAAAATGTAAGAGTAGCACCTGGCCTCCCTAGAGGGCCAGTGAGGTTCAACTGCCACTCTGGGAAGAGGGAGAGAATTCTGGGAGGGTGGGGTTGATAGGGAGATAAGCTCCCCCCTCAGAAAAGCGCTTTTTACTGGTCCCCGCACATCCCCGTTCCTTGGAGAGTACTGCCTCCCCTCCTAGAGGCCTCCTTTCTCTCCCTGAATCTCTGCTTGCACATTTAGGGGCACCACCGGGTTCGGTATGGAAAAGAAGTTTTCCATGTATCCTACACACCGCCCCGCACTCGCTCCAGGGAAACTCTCGACCCCTCGCCCTTTCAAAAGAAGCCCCTCCCTGACACTTTCCGGTCCCTGGACGGCTACCCGCCTGTTGGGGGTGGGGAAACAGTTTAGGGGCTCCCCAGTTAGGAGTCCGGGCTTTAGAAGCCACTCACGTGTCCAGGCGGATTTTCTTAAGCGCCACCACCTCTCCAGTCAACTTGTTTTTGGCTTTGTACACAACTCCGTACGTGCCCTCTCCGATCTTTTCCACCTTTTGGAAGTTCTCCATGAAGCTCTAGCGATTCGGGGCAGCCGGGCCCTGGAGCGGACCTGGGAACCCTGCAGAAAGCACACTGAGGGGACCGAGGAGGGAAAAACGGAGCCCAGCACGGTGAGCCCGGGTCGAGATGGAACGCAGTGTATGTCTGGCTCTTGTCAATTTGTCCAACTTAAAACAATGTTGCCGCCTCCCCCCTCCCCCCGTTCCCGACCGCCACCAGACGCCCCGCCCCTCCTTCCCGCGTTTCTAAGACTCCGCCCTCTGTTCCTCTGATTGGTTAACGTCACGAAGGGCGGGGCAACCCCGCTCTCCTAGCGGCGAATGATTCTGCCGCTTGCAAGTTTGTTTCTGAGGGGTGAGACAAGTTTCTTCCTCCCTGGGGCGGCTGAGGACCTTTCCCCAAGTTCCCGACTTGAGTTCTGTTTTCTACCTGTGTCTCTGGTTTATAGAGATTCCCAGATTTCAAATTGTTTTCACCACCCCTTGGGAAAATGTGTATCGACGTAAGATTAATTTCCACCTGATCAGAGACCCTCCTTTGAAAAACAGAAAGCTGGAAATCTCATTCCTGACAGTTCCACGGCTTCAGAAAGCGTCTCCGCTTCTTAGCCTACAAGGGTACTGCCCCTCTCTGCTCTTACATGGAAGAGTTCTGTTTCTGCCTTCTTGAGAGGTTCTTGGTTTGACTCAACTAATTGATGCACTCTTCCTCACTGTATAACGTGCGTCGGGGGACCACCCACTCGGGACCCCCCCCCACCCCATCCCTCTTTTGGACAGGAGCTTTCTTTCCCCCAATAAATCTTTTCTGCTCATAAAAAAAAATAAAATAAAAATAAATTCCGTGCGTCGATTACGCGTTAACATGCTGCCTGTCGGCCAGTTTTTTCCCTAGTGATGGAGTGCGGCAAGATGAGTGTAACCCGGTGAAGCTGCAAACAGGCCTTGTATAACGGGATAGACAAAGAAGCTCTAGGAACTTAGATCCAATTGTCAGCCCTGGCTCTCTGGAGCCTTCCCGCCCCTCCCAGGCCACCCTTGGAAGAAGAGGAAGGGCTATGCAAATGAGCACCCCTTTCTTATATAGGGGCTTATTCCAGTCCCCCAGCACTTTGGTTGTTGGAAGAAAGAACAGGATGGACATGTTGCCCAGAAGGTGCCTTCTCCACTTGTCTGTCCTGAATGCTTTGTTGGTTGTGGGGTTAACAAAAGGTGAGTAGGGGGGTGTTGGGATCTCTGCGAATCAGGAACTGAACACTTGGCTCTAGTTTCCAACCTCATACTGGAGATAGCGGCAATACTTCAGCTTTCCTCCACCTACTTGATTTAGGGAGTATATGAGCACCTGACCTCCTTTCCTATGTGGCAATTTGGGATGGAGCATGAAAATGAACCTGTCCATTTAGAAGGGCAAAAGAGGAGGATAATGGATCTTTGCAGCACTAATCTGAGGTCCTCTAGGCAGTGAGCTGGAGCAGGAGCTCCAAAAGGTTGAAATGGGTGGGAGATTCTTTTAGGTAATATCCCAGATACATGAAAAAGGGGAGTAGAAGAAGATGATGTTGAATAAGAAAGGAGGCATCACCTTTTCCCTGTGAAATGAGTATGGTTGAACATGGCCTGGACATAGTTCTGGGGCTGAGAGAGACAAGCAGGGGGTCTCAGCTGAGCATCACATGAAAGTGCTCTGGGGGATTGGGGCCTCGTGACAGGAGTGGGGGGGGCTAATGGTGGCCAGAGGGTCTGGAATGTCCCATGCTGCCCTGAGGAGGGAGAGTTGGAAGTGGAAAAAGAATGGAGCATCTTATGACTTCTCTTGCTCTAGTGATGGGATGCTTAATGAGATAGTTGTAGATCATCCCTAGTGGAATCTCCTCAATTTCCAGTATGCATTAGAAATGAGGTGAGGGGGCTGGGGAGACAGCTCAGTAGAATAAGTGCTTGCCTGGCAAACGCAGGGTCCTGAGTTCAATCTCAGGTACAAAAAAAAAAAAAAAGAGAGAAAGAAAGAGAAATGAGGTGAGGATTACTGAGCATGGTGGCACATGCTTGTGATTCCAGCACTCAGAAATTCCAGCATTCAGCTGAGGCAGGAGGATGGTTGTGAGTTTGAGACCAGACTGGGCTACAAAGTGAGCTCAAGGCCAACCTGAACTGCATATTGAGACCCTGTCTCAAAAAGAAAAAAAGGTGAGTCAGGTATTAGGGTGCATGCCTATAATCATAGCACTCAGGAAGGAAGGAAGAAAGAAAAGATGGGGACCACCCACTTGGGCCCCTCTCCTGTCCCTCTCGGACAGGAGCTTTCTTTCCCCCCAATAAATCTATTCTGCTTAAAAAAAAAAAAAAAAAAAGGAAAGAAAAGAAAGGAGGTAAGGATCACTCTTGCTGTGCTGAAAGGCAGACATCATATGCCAGCCTGCTTTCTCGTCTATAGGTCCTCAGTCTTATATGCCTCTAGAGGTTCTTGATCTGATATCCCTCAGTCCTGCTGTAGTTTCAAGACTTATTATTATGTTTTTTACTATTTTCTAAATTTTTCTGTTCATACCTATTTTATTTACCAGAAGTTCCTTTTTTTTTTTTTTAAGCTGTCTCAGGCTGTCTTAAGGGTGAGGGTGAGGATTGAACTGTCATTCCCTGTGCCTGACTGGGATTGCCCCCACAGGCGATTAAACCATTGAGCTAACCCAAAGCCACCTCACCAGAAGGTTTTTTTTTTTCAGAATCGGGGATTGAACTCAGGCCCTTGTGCTTGCCAAGCAAGTGCTTATTCTACTGAGCTATCTCTCCAGCCCCAGAGGTTATTAAAGGATAGCTTTTTTTTTTGGTCTTTTTTTGTGACAGGGTTTTGCTATGCAGTTCAGGATGACATTAAGCTCACTTTGTGGCCCAGGCTGGTCTCAAATTTGCAATGATCCTCCTGCCTCAGCAGAGTGCAGAAATAACAAGTGTGCACCACCACACCGTTCTTTTTTTTAAGTGAGAGTTGAGTCCAGGGCTTGGCACTGAGCTGCAACCCCAGCCCTGCTCTTTCATTTTATTTATTTATTTATTTATTTATTTATTTACTTATTTATTTATTTATTGGGGTACCAGGGATTGAACTCATGACTCTGTGCTTGCCAGGCAAGTGCTTATTCTGCTGAGCTATCTCCCTGGCCCTATTTATTTTGTATTTTAGGGAAGAGTCTATAGGGAGTTCAGGGTCTCACTGCTAAATTGGACTCATAGTGATCCGCCTGTTTTCAGCCTCCTAAGAGCTGGGATTACAGGCATGCACCACTATGCCCAGTCTCAGTTGTGGTCTCTAGGCGCCCAGGGAGTGGGGCAGGCACGGCAGGCCTGGGCATTGAACTCCAGTTCCTGTGCCTGCTTGCATAGGAGGCTGAGCTATTTGGCCAGCCTTGCTCGTTCATTTTAGATTCTGATGTTTAAAAGTGTAAGACTAGAGGTTGAAGGGCCAGGGAGATAGCTCAGGGACACAAGTGCCTCCCTGGCAAATGCAAGGTCCTGAGTTTAGTCCCCGGTTCCAGAAAAAAAAAAAAGACTAGAGGTTGACTCAGCAATAGCATGCATATTATCATGTACAAGGCCATGTGTTTAGTTCTCAGAATTTTTTTTTAAGTGGAAAGACATTTTTCTTTCTTTTTTTTTGGTTTTGGGAAGAGAACCGAAATCAGGAATTTGTGCTTGCCAGTGGGCACTGTGCTGCAAGACAGGGTTTCACTACGTAGTTCAGGCTGGCCTTGAGCTCATTTTATAGCCCAGGGTGGTCTTGAACCCAGCCAACGTCTTGCCTCAGCCTCCCAATTCCTGGGATTACAGGTGTGAGCCACCATGCTTGGTATGCAAGAAAATATTTGTATTTTTAGCAAGTATATAAACTGAATTTGCAGCCGGGCATGGTGGTGCACGCCTGTAATCCCAGCACTTGGGAGGCTGAGGCAGGAGGATCAGTGCAAGTTCAAGACCAGCCTGGGATACAAAAGTAAGCTCAAGGACAGCCTGAACTGCACAGCGAGACCCTGTCTCAAAAAGACAAAAAAAAAAAAAAAAAAAAAAAAAAAAAAAAAAAAAAAAAAAAAAAAAAAAAAAAAAAAAAAAAAAAAAAAAACATATAAACTGAATTTGCAAGATTAGCAAGATTCTGATATTATTATTATTATTATTATTATTATTATTATTATTATTATTTTGTATGTAGTAGTATTTAGTATAGGGTATGCAGGGTCTCACTACACAGATCAGACTTATAATGATTCTCCCATTTTCAGCTTCCCAAGCACTGGGATTACGGGGTACACCACCACGCCCAGTCTCAATCACCGTCTCAGAGCCTCCTGGGGGTAGGGCTGGCACTGCACGCCTGGGGATAGAACCCTAGTCACTACCCCTGCCTAGGCAGGCACTTTAGTCCGCTGAGTTATCTGCTCAGTCCTTGCTTTTAAATATATTAGCCAAAAGCAAAACAACCAATAAAGATAAAACAAATATAGCCAAATGCTCATAGCTTGTTTTTAGGGTTGGTATTGTTTTCTTCTTGCTTTTGTTTTTTGAGAGAGTCTCAGTTCCTAGTTTAAGCTGGCCTTAAACTCAAGGCAGTCCTCCTGCCCCAGCCTCCTAAACTCTGGGATTATAGGTGTAAACCACCATTCCTAACTGGCTTTTAGGGGGCATGGGGGTGCCAGGTAACAAACTCAAGACCTTGCACTTGCCGGGCAGACCCTTATGTCCATCCTCCACGGCTTGCCATAGTAATATCTCTAAAATACAAATATGACAATGCTGTAGAGCTTCTGAAGGGTGAGTTGCATGGTATTGGATCATATCTTAACTTAAAATAAAAGATATGTGGTATCCCGCTTGTAATCCCAGCACTTGTGAAGCGGAAGCAGGAAAATGTAGTGTTCAAGGCCAGCCTGGCCTCCATAGTGAGCTCTAGGTTAGTGCATACAACCTAATGAGATTCTGCTTCAAGAAACAAAAACAGGCCAGGCGTGGTGGCACACACCTGTGATCTCAGCACTTGAGAGGCTGAGGCAGGAGGATCGGTGTGAGTTCAAGACCAGCCTGGGCTACAAAAGTGAGCTCAAGGGCAGCCTGAGCTGCATAGCAAGACCTTGTCTCAAAAAGACAAAAAAAAGAAAAAAAAAAATCCAGGACCTAAGCTACAATTCCAATCCTATTTATGTGTTTAATTTTGCGACAGGGAGTCACTAGGATGCCCAGCCTGAGCTAGAGTTTTTTTTTTTTTTTTTTTTTTTTAATTTTTAAGGAGCCAGCAGGATGGCTCAGTGATCTAAAGTACCTGCTTAGGCAAGCTTAGGCAACCACAGGCACCTCAGTTCGATTGCCAGCACCACAGGCTACGCCAGCCCCACCCCCAGGGCAGGCTGAGCTGACCATAAAAAAAAAAAAAAAAAAAAAAAATTATTAGTATTATTTTGTCATGTATTTAGTAAAGGGTATACAGGGTCTCACTACACAGATCGGATTTATAGTGATCCTTCCTGTCTTTCAGCCTCCAAAATGCTGGGATTACCGGCCCAGGCCACCATGGCCAGTATCAGTTGCCTTCTAGCATGCCCCAAGGGCAGGGCCTACAGAGCAGGCAGTCTGCCTAAACAGGCACTTTAATTCTCTGAGCTATCTGGCAGGCCCTTGGGCTAGAGCTTTTGATCTTCCTGCCTCTGCCTTCAAGAGCAATGGATTGCAGATGGGAACCACCATGCCTAGCTATGTGCTCATTTCTTTTCTTTTCTTTTTTCTTTTTTTCTTTTTGTGTTTTTGAGACAGGGTCCCCTATGCAGTTCAGGCTGGCCTTCAGCTCACTTTTGTAGCCCAGGCTGGTCTTGAACTTGCACTGATCCTCCTGCCTCAGCCTCCCAAGTGCTGGGATTACAGGTGTGTACCACCACACCTGGCTTTACGTGTTCATTTCTCATACTTCACTTTGATTCCCTCCAGAGCCATAGCTCATACATTCATTGAGTTCTTTGTGCCTGGAATAGTGTCTAGTATGTGGTGGATATTCAGTAAATTAAAATGCACTGATTAGGAGGGTGAAGGGTTGACATGGAACATGCACCCTTAAGAAGGGACTAAGCAAGGATCATAGGACCCTCACTGAGCATTCCTTTAGGATCCAGAGGCCAAGACTTGCTTGGTGTCTCACGGCAGCTCCAAACTAAAGCATGGAACAAGCAGCTGTATCCAGAATGGACAGGACTCCAGGGCCCTGACTGCTGGAGAGGTGGGAACCTGGAAGTGCTGGGGGAAGGCACGCTGGGGAAGGGCTGGGGAGGAGAGCAGGAACTGGGTTGAAGGCCAGCCACTTGAGAAGATAGGAAGGGAAAGCTCAATGGGGAGGGGCAGCCACGGGATCTTAGCTAATGCAGCTTCCCTTTCCAGGTGGCCAGGTGACCCCAAAGGTCAGTAATGATGGCCCTACGCTCCTGGGTGCAAATGCCTCCTTCTTCATTGTCCTACACTTCCCTGAAAGCCAAAAGGTGCTGGCAAACGGGCAGGTTGTCTGGGCCAACAATACCGTCATCAATGGTAAGTGCCTTTCTATTCTTCTTAGGCCCAGTGAGCCCAGGGAATGCTGCCCACCCACTCTGTGTTTTTTTGGTGTTTTTTTTTTTTAACAAGTTATATATATAGTATATACTTACTGCAGCAAAATTAGAAAACACAGTTAAGCAAAAAGAAAATTATAGTCCTCAACTGAGGGGTGGCAGAATCTAGAAACTGAGAAAAACTAGATTTAAATTAGCCACAAGTTTGTGACATTATATAAAATGGGGATGGTACCTTCTTTGAAAGGTTGTTGTAAGGATGATAACAGGATAATATGTAAAGTATTCAGCCTAGGGCTCTTTCTAGCTGGTGCTGTCATTTTTATCTCACTAGAAAAATCACTGTAAACATTCTGATATATGGTCTTCCAGTTTCTTTCTTATGTAACTACACATACAAATGTTATATTGTAGTTTCCATGTACACTGACCTCTAGCTACTATCCCAAGTGAGTTATCCCATGGGGATTGTGCTCTCTAGCCAGGGAGTGTTCCCAGAGCCCTTTCTCATTCCTTAGGACCTACTTGAGGAATTTTTATGTATACAAAAGACTGCCAGGAGCTAGGCATGGCGACATACTCCTGTAATCACAGCTATCCAGATGGCTGAAGCGGGAAGATTGTAAATTCCTGAGTAGCCTGGGAAGCTTAGTAAGAAGACTATGTCTAAAAAAGAACAGAAGCTGGGTGTAGTGGTGTGTGCCTGTAATACCAGCACTCACTCTGGAAACTGAGACAGGAGGACTGCAGTCTTGACCTCCATTTGGGAAATTTAGCTATTTAGTGAGACACCACTTCACCCCATCTCAAAAAAGAGGGGAAGAGGGCTAGTTACATAACTCATTGTGAAGGTCCCTGGTTCAGTCCACAGTAACACACACACACACACACACACACACAGAACACAAAGAAATGCCAGGAGATTTGAGAGTGACTGTACTTATTTTTCAGGGAGCCAGATGTGGGGAGGACAACCAGTGTACCCTCAGGAGCCTGATGAGGCTTGTATCTTCCCTGATGGTGGACCCTGCCCATCTGGTCCTAGGTCCCAAAGAAGATGCTTTGTTTATGTCTGGAAGACTTGGGGTGAGGGATTCCCTTCTTTGGCCTGTCATCTGTACTTCTTCCTATTTGGTCACCTTTTTTTTTTTTTTTACAGTTTCTCCCCTTAACTTACATGATGTCCCCTTAACCTTTATTTTTCCCTTGGCTCTTTCCTCTTTCATAGCACCTAGTCCCCTTCAATTCTTATTTTTTGGGGGGTAGTGCAAGGATATTGGGCATCAAATGGAGGCCCTCATATATGCTAATAATAACAGTAATAATAATGGCTAATATAATAATAATATCCCTAGCAAACTATCATGAGTCCTTCTAGAAGTCCTCCCCCAATTAAGTCTTACCCCATGTGACACTCAACCCCATATCATAGCCATCCAAATAGCCTCTGAAGTAATCATCTTTAATATTTCCTGATCTCCCTTCTTTGGTATTCTTTCTCAAACCTGCCCCTCAGTCCCTATTGACCAGTAGCTTCCTCCTCCCTTCTTTTCTTTCCAATAACCTCAGGTCAGTACTGGCAAGTTCTCGGGGGCCCAGCGTCAAGGCTGAGCATTGAGACAGGACAGGCAGTGCCAGGCACACATACCATGGAGGTGACTGTCTACCACCGCCGGGGGGGCCGGAGCTACGTGCCCCTTGCTCACTCCAGCTCAACCTTCACCATTACCGGTAAGGGTTTAGGATGGGGCAAGGCCAGTCATAGGGCAAGAGAAAGTGGGAGACTTGGCTGGATTGGAAAAGGAACGGGAATCGTGCACAGCCTTCAAGGGGCAGGACCAGAAGACCTGGGCAGAGGAATGTAAGACTAGAAACAGTGCAGGCCCAGGCATTCAGCTTAGGGTGAAGGCTATGAGTGTGAATGGGAAAGCTGGGGGCCCGAGTCTCACCTTTTCTGGCTCTCACCCCAGACCAGGTACCTTTCTCTGTGACCGTGTCGCAGCTGCAGGCCTTGGATGAAGGGAACAAGCACTTCCTGAGAAATCAACCTCTGACCTTTGTTCTTCAGCTCCATGACCCCAGTGGCTATTTGGCTGGGGCCGATCTCTCCTACACCTGGGACTTTGGAGACGGTACTGGGACACTGATCTCTCGGGCACTTGTGGTCCCTCACACTTACCTGGAGTCCGGCTCAGTCACAGTCCAGGTGGTGGTGCAGGCTGCAATTCCTCTCATGACCTGTGGCTCTTCCCCAGTTCCAGGCACCACAGAGATTCACATGCCAACCACAGAGGTCTCTGGCACTACAGCTGGGCAAATGTCCACTGCAGATGTCTGGGTCACTACACCTAATCAGGGGCCAACTACAGAGCCTCTGCAGGTGCCAACCACAGAGGTCATAACTACTGCCCCTGTGCAGGTACCAACCACAGAGGGCACAGGCCCTACACCTGAGCAGGCACCAATCTCAGAGGTCATAGGCACCACGCTTGCAGAGATACCAACCACAGAAACTCTTGGCGCGACACAGACGAGGGTGTCAACTGGAGAGCCCTCTGGAACCACAGTTGCACAGGCAGTAGTTACAGAGCTGGTGGAGACTACAGCTGGAGAGTTACTCACCCTTGAGCCTGAGGACCCAGGTGCCAGCCTATTGGTGCCTACAGAAGGCATTTCTGGTAAGAGGGGCAGTGTGAATGATATTCATAGAGGTGAGGTATTTGTCTTTTTTTTTTTTCCCCCCAGTATAAGGAACTGAACTCAGGACCTTGTGCTTCCCAGGCAGGCACTATGTCACTGAGCTATCTCCCTGGGCTGGTATTTGTCATTTTTATATTTTGAAAGTCTTAGCAAGGATCTAGATTACCCAGTCTTTGCTTAGCACTGTGAGGTCTCATTGGCTCTAAGGCTCTCAAGTACCCGCCTACTTAACTGTTTCTCTGTCTGCTTTGAGTTTAGGTCTCCCTTGCAGCCCAGGCTGGCATTAAACTTGCTGTTTTCTTGCCTCCGCCTCCTGACTCCTGAGCTCACCAGCGTTTGTCATCACCTTCAGCTTCTTCCTAATGGCACGCAAGAGATTTGGAGTGCAGGAATCTGGAGTTTTCACCTGGGTGATAAGGAAGAGTTTGTTATTTTGTATTCCTGAGGAGAAAAACTAGGAAGGACAGAGGACACACTGTAATCATTAACACATTTATATGACACTTTCTGGCCAAGCATAAGCACACAGAAATCTTTCTGCCTAGAGCTTCAGTCCTTCTGTTTTCCATTGTTAAATTCCAATTCCAAAGAAAACCAGGAAGAATGAGATAATGAAACTGAAATGAGTTAACATATGTTGCATATTTAGCCCAGAACTTGGCAAAGTATGTGTAGGGGTGATAAACTTTTGGGGCTTTAAAAAAAAATGGAAGGCCAGAGAGATAGCTCAGCAGCATAAGCACCTGCCTGGCAAGCTCAAGGTCCCAAGTTTGACCCCTGATACTACAAAAAATAAAAATAAAAATAAAAAATGACAATGTGCCTATAATCCCAGCACTCTGGAAGGCTGAGGCAAGATGATCACAAAGTTTGAGCCCAGATTGGACAATTTAAACAGTTAGTGAGACTGTGTCTGGGAAAAAAAAAAAAATTAGAAGGGGCTGTGGATCCAGGCATGGTGGTGCACACCTATAATCCCAGCACTTAGGAGATTGAAAAAGGAGAATCGACATGAGGTTGAGGCCAGCCTGGGCTACATAGTGAGTTCAAGACCAGCCTGAACTGCCTAGAAAATCCTAAAAAAAAACTAAAGTAAAAAGGGCCTGCCATGCTGGTGCCACCTGTAATCTCCGCACTCAGGAGGCTGAGGCAGGAGGATTGCTGGTAGTTTAAGGCTAGCCTAGGTTACAAAGTGAGTTCAAGGCCAGCTTGAATTGCATACTGGGACAGTCTCAAAAAAGACAATAAATAAATAAATAAAACAAGGGGTTAGGATTGTCTTCCATACAAAGGTTTTAGGTTCAAGCCACAGTACCATAAAAAAAGCACATTCCCCCAAAAAAGCCAAAAAGAAAACACAAAAATAAACGAAAACCTCCGCCCCAAACTGTGTGACTCCTCAAGGCAGTAATTTTTTCTTTCCAGCCTCTATTTTCTTATCTATAAAGCAATATTTTCCAGATCCTGGCTTCCTGTCTGCCTGACTTAAAATAGTTAACTCCACAATCCAGTAGCTCTGGCTCTATGTGGGAAAATGCTTTTTTGTTGTTGTTGATTTTGTGTGTTTTTTTTTTTTAATTTAACAATGGTTTTATTACATATTTTCATCATCAAATGTGTTTAGATTGATATAGATATGTAAGATTAGTCAAACAATTAAACATTAACACTTACAATTGAAGCCGGGCGTGGTGGCGCACACCTGTAATCCCAGCACTTGGGAGGCTGAGGCAGGAGGATCAGTGCGAGTTCGAGACCAGCCTGGGCTACAAAAAGTGAGCTCAAGGCCAGCCTGAACTGCATAGTGAGACCCTGTCTCAAAAAAAGACAAAAAAAAAACCAAAAACACTTACGATAAACCTTAGTTTTTTTTTTTTTTTTTTATTATCTTTTTGGGACAGGGTCTTACTATGCCACTCAGGCTGGCCTTAGGTTCACTTTATAGCCGAGGTTGGTCTTAAACTTACAGCCATCCTCCTGCCTCGGCCTCCTGAGGGCTGGGATCACAGGTGTGTACCACCATGCCTAGCTAAAAATGCCTGCTTGACCTCTTCCTCCAAGTGAGTATCTGTCTTGATCTTCTGTCTTCAACCCTTTCCTGCCAGAGTCCACCAGCCCCCTGCTGAATGGTACAGACACCCTAACGCTGGTGAAGAGACAAGTTCCGCTGAACTGCGTTCTGTATCGATATGGTTCCTTTTCCCTCAGCCTGGACATTATCCGTGAGTTTGGCTACTTTGGAGGCTGGTGATGGGAGGTATGTACTGGACAAGAGGAATGCCCAAATGGCAGGGTCTCCTCTGAGGGCACAGGGATGAGACTGGGGGCAGCCCTAGGGTGTTCTTGTCTCCCAGCCTGGTGAATGAGGCCTGACTTACGATCTTGCAATTCTGTAGAGGGTATTGAAAATGCAGAGATCTTGCAGGCTGTGCCATCCAGCGAGGGTGATGCGTTTGAGCTGACTGTGGCCTGCCAAGGCGGGTGAGTGTCCCTCTGGTTGCCCTGATGACCTTTGGGTGACCATGGCTTTCCTGGATCACCTGATGAAAGATGATATACCTCTTTCAGGCTGCCTGAGGAAGCCTGTATGGACATTTCATCACCTGGGTGCCGACCTCCGACCCAGCGCCTGTGCCAGCCTGTGCCACCAAGTCCAGCCTGCCAGCTGGTTCTGCACCAGGTACTAAAGGGTGGCTCAGGGACCTACTGCCTCAATGTGTCTTTGGCTGATGCCAACAGCCTGGCAGTTGCCAGCACCCAGCTTGTCATGCCTGGTAAGTAACTGGACAATTGGTAGGATGAAGAGTCAGCAGAGAGGAAGCAGACGGTAAAGCAATGTCTGGGCTTCTGCTCACAGGTCAAGAAGCAGGCCTTGGCCAGGCTCCCCTGCTTGTGGGCATCTTGCTGGTGGTGGTAGCCATGGCACTTGCATCTCTGATATATAGGTGAGGCCCTCACTGTTTAGCCCTAGCCCAGGCTTTCAATCCCTTTTACCACTGATTAGGTTAGCTGAGGAAAGAGGAAACTACCACTCCTTCTGAGGAAGCAGAAAACCAGGGCAGAGCCCAACCTTAGAAGTTAGGTTTGGGCTAAAGCCTTTGGTGGGTTCTTGAGGAAGTAGCTTAAGTTTCTGAGCTATGGGAAATAGGATGATAAATACCTGCCATTTGTAATATTTTACAATGTAAGTAAGCTAACTGGTATGGAGCAAGAGTGCAAGGGTAGATGCAGTTATAACTTGTTAGTAGTTACAGTGGGACAGCTGGGGCGAGCTGCTGAGTGCTACACCTGTAGGAAGGCTACGGAGGGTCCGAAAGCAGGGAAGCTTATACAGGAATAGGGAGTGAGCAGAGGTTGTGAGGGGAAGAAGAGAGGGGGAGCCCTCAGGGCAATGAGAAGGGGGAGCTGGGATCAGGGCCTAGTAGGCCAGGATGTGGGTGTATCCCTTCAGAAAAGCACAGATAGGCTGTTTTTATACACTGCTAACCAGTTTCCCCCTTCTCCCAATATCAGGCGCAGATTGATGAAGCAGGGCTCAGCCCTCCCCATCTCCCAGCTGCCCCGTGGTAGCACCCCGTGGCTGAGGCTGCCCCAGATCTTCCGTGTTTGCCCCACTGGGGAGAACAGTCCACTCCTCAGCAGCAGCAGGTCTGAGTATCTCATCTAATGCTGTGATTCCTGGGGGTTGGCAGTGATGCCTCTGTTTTCTGCAGTCCCCTTGGAGACTGCCATTACCTGAAATAAATGCTCAGAACCTGGGGCTGCTTTTTTTTTTTTTTTTTTTTTGAGATAATGTCTCACTTTGTAGTGAGACAAATTAACCTCAAAATCACAGATTTCCTCCTGCCTTAGCCTCAGCCTTCTGAGTGCAAGGATTACAGGCATGTGGCACTATGTAGATGTTTTTCTTGCTTCTTAAATAATTATTTTAAGGAGTAAAGGTGAAAGAAGAGGAGTAGTATCACAGATATTCCAAGGGAAAAAAGTCACTTTATTTAAATGAGGCACTTTGAACATATGTGTGCATGTGGTATGTATGTGCATGTGTACATGGGGAGTAGGGAGGTGGTGCAGGATAATAAATACTGTGAGGATGTAGGACCACTCCCCGAGCTGGCAGGAAGAGGTGGCAGCAACATACAGAGTCTGGGAGTGGAGCCTGGGGATGAGCAGGTGGGTTCAAGGCTGGCTTGCAGCCTGAAGATGTCTTCCTCAGCCCAAGAAGCCGAAGAAATTGGAAGAGCGGGGTGGTGGGCCCATGAGCATGGGCATCTGGTTCTTGTGGGCAATCTTGATCTGGAATAGAAGGGAACACATTCAGAGGCAGAACCTAGGGCTGGGACATCAGGGGCTTGGGGGAATTATAGGCCTTTGGGTTGGTTGCTGGGGTCCTAGAGAGGGTACTATTGGGAGGCCAGAAGCTGACCAATGAAGGGACTGGGAGGAATGATACACAGGGAAACTTAGGCTATCAGGAAGAGGTCAGGAAACTGGATATTCATTTAGGATCCATAGAACCTAAGGGTTCAGCCTTTAGCAGGCATAGGTGATACTCACTGTGCAGGGTGACTGCATCCAGGGCTCCCCGTCAATTTGCATGGGGAGGGTTTTTGTGGTGCTACAGGAGGTCAAGGAGATTAAAGAAAATTGGTGATTTCCTTATCAGTTAAAATACCAGGGCCACAGGGCTGGGGAGATAGCTCAGTGGCACAAGCGCCTGCCTGGCAAATGCAAGGTCATGAGTTCAAACCCAGATCCCACAAAAAAGAAAGAAAGAAAAGAAATGGAAAATACCAGGGCCAGGTGCCAGACAGCTCAGCAGATTAAAGTGCCTGCTTAGGCAGACACAGGAAGCAGGGAACAGGTTCCACCCCTTGGTGTGACCGGGTGTGCCGTGCCGGCCCTGCCTGTGGGGCATGCTAAAATTGAGACTGGGCATGGTGGCACGTACCTGTAATCCCTGCACTTGGGAGGCTGAAAACAGGAGAATCACTACAAGTCCAATCTGTGTAGTGAAACCCTGTAAACCCTGTACTAAATAAATACACAAATAAATAAATACCAGGGCTGGGGAGATAGTTCTGCAGCATAAGGGTCTGCCTGGCAAGTACAAGGTCCTAAGTTCGATCTCTGGTACCACAAAAAAATAAAATACCAGAACTCTGCTTCTCAGGTTTGCTTGTTGGTTTTGAGACAGGGTCTCACAGTGTAGCTCAGGCTGGCCTTGAACTCAGTATATCATCCAGGATGGCATCAAACTCGTGATCTTCCTCCCTCACCCTTCCAAGTGCTAGGATTGTAAGTGCATGTCACCATGCCCACCTCAGTTTGGTTCTGAGGTCCTTCATCACTGAGGAAGATCTCCCAGTGGGGCCCTTCTTTACTACTCCACACCTTCCTGCTTCTGGCCCCTACTTCCCGCAGGACCCTGGGCTGCAGTTGTCCTTACCGGATGGTGATCTCGGAGCACTTGGCCAGCCGATGTCCAGCACTCTTGAGCTTGGTATAGATCTGGCCCATCTCAATTGCACCCTCCAGCCCTACTACTTCCAGTCGCTTGTCACTTAGGTCTGGGGAGAGAAATAGGAATATAGATTTTGCAGAAGCAGGGTTCTCTCAGAGGGAGCCACACTGTCCCCTTAGCCCTGCCCACTCCCAAGGGTGGGCCTCTCACCTGGCACACAAGTTTTCAGGATGTCAGGGTCAGTGATGACTTTAGCTGTAGAGCCTAAGGCCTGGTTGATCCCACAGATATCCCCATGGGGCCTTTTGGTATCACCCCAGAGGTTGGAGCCACCATGCATGCTAGGGATGTTCAGCACCGCGATGCCTTCTAGGGACAGGTTACTCAGATCCAGCGGTTTCCCACAGATCTGAGGGGACGGGGGCACAGGCCCAGTTGGGGAGAGCATGGATTCTCACCTCATGGCATAATCATGGATGTGACTGATCCCTCTATCAGGTGACAAAACTGGGAAGGCCAGCATTTGCAGGTTTGCAAGAAAAGGAAGGAAAAAGGGACTAGTGTATCTTGAGGACTTAGGAAGTCAGGGTTGGAAAGCTGGGAAGTCAAAGAAATACTAGCTCAGAAATATGGAAAGTTCCCAAAGATGTCTGCGAAGGGAGTACCTTGGATACAAGAAACTACAAAGGGGGGCTGGGGAGATAGCTCAGTAGAATAAGCACTTGCCTGGCGAGTACAAGGGCCTGAGTTCAATCCCCAGTTCCACAAAAACAAACAAACAAATAAAAACAAAGAAACTATGAAGAATATAGGCTTGGGTGTCATTACACACACCTCAACTGTCAAAGACTCTTCTAGCTTTTTGCATGTTGAGAAGATGGATTCAGATGTGGCAAATTCAAAGTACCAGAGCTTGTTCTTCATCCTGTGTTAGCCCCAAGGCAGGGCCCAATTGGGAGGGACAGGACACACAGTGCTGAGGGGGTGATAAGTGACATCCATGTCCCGACTCCAAGGAGAATAATGGTGCTACGGTTTCCTAGAGGTGTCACTGCCCATTCTGAGCACTGAGTCATATTTGGTCACAGATCTGTTCCCTAGCACTATGTACGCCCATACCCTCACCTGCTGTTGAACTTCTCAGGGTATTTCTCTCGCATGATGTGGAATCGGTGTGCAATGGAGGCATCCTAGAGAAGTAAGGGCATGTGGCATTAGAGGCCGGCCTCTGTCCAGAGCACTGTCCTCCCTCATCCCACCCCAATCTGGATGCAGCAAGTCCTGAGTTCCTTTTTGCAACTCACCACTGTACAACTCTCAATTTCCCCACACCACTGCTCTCTTACCAGTCTTCCCTCTCTGTCCTTCTGTTAACCCCCTCTGTCCGGGTTAAGTCCCAGCTCGGCTTAATCCTTCCTCCCTCCCTCCCTGCTGTGTCCAGGTCCACTGACCACACCGATGGAGAAGTAGTTATTGATGATTTGAAAAGGGACTGGATCACTCTTTTCTTCACTCTGTTGGGGTATCACTTCCAGGGACCATCGATCTATATGTACCACCTTACTCATCTCTAAATCCTTGAGAATCTTTGCCAAATTCTGTCCCTCATACCCTACAGGAGGAAGAGAAGATATAACACACCACATTAGCACAGAGCCCTGAGTCTCAGAGAGCTTTCTTTTCAGTCTCAGCACCACAAGTCCCTGAGGATCCCCTGCTGTGGATCTGCACAAGCTCTCAGCCCTTACCAGAGAGTGGAAGGGCAGGGCAGCAGGTTCCCATGGGCCCACGGTAAAGGTCAGCCTCGGGCTGACTTTCCTCACACTACTGTAGAAGATGAATACGTCCAATGTGTGTGCACATCTACAAATGACTCCAAAGCTCATTGAGAAGATTGGAAAGAATAGCCAAGAAAATGCTGAAAGAAGACAATGAGAAATGGGGAGAATCTCATGCCCTGTATGCTTTCTTGTCCCATTCCAGCAGACAACACAGAATAAAGTGACAGTGGCACAGTGAATAGAAATGTTTAACAATGAAAGAGTGCCCCAAGTAGACTCTAGTATCTGTGGGAATTTACTATATGATAACATTTCAAGTAAACTGGGAAAAGATTAGTCAGTAAACAGGGTTAGATACAGATCTTTTTTTTTTTTTTTTTTTTCAGTACCAGGGATCAAACTCAGGACCTTGCACCAAGCTATCTTCCAGGTCTCAGAGGTTCTTTTTTTTTTTTTCTTTTTGAGACAGGGTCTTGCTATGCAGTTCAGGCTGGCCTTGAGCTCACTTTTGTAGCCCATGCTGGTCTCAAACTCCCACCCATCCTCCTGCTTCAGCCTCCCCAGTGCTGGGATTACAGGCGTGGACCACCACGCTTGGCTCCCAGAAGTTACTTCTTACACCAAAATGAGTTTAACATTGATCTGAGTTAAACAGTTGAATCATATAGAAGAAAACATGAATAATTCTGAATGAAAAGGCCTTTCTAAAGCATAATAGAGGGGCCAGGGAGATAGCTTGGCAGAATAAGTGCCTGTCTGGCAAGCTCAGGGTCCTGAGTTCAATTCCTGATACCACACACACACACACACACATACACAAAGCATAATAGAAAAATAGAAGCCTCCCAAAAAGATTAATAAATGCAATTATATTAAAATTTAGGATGAGCTGGTATGCTGCTGAGTAGTACAATGCTTTGTTGTCAGATTTTGTTGTTGTTTGCTTGTTTTTAGTTTTGTTCCTTTTTGAGACAGGGTCTCACTATGTAGACCTGGCTGGCCTCAAACTTGGGAACCATTTTTTTTGCTGAATCAGACTGCCTTAAGGGCAGGTCGGGTATGGCTTGCAGAGCTGGGGATAGAACCCTGGTCCCCTGCGCCTGAATGCGTGTGCCCAAGCAGGCATTTAAACAACTGAGCTAAGCCGCAGGCCCCCTAAAAGTTGAGAACAAACTTTTTTTTTTCCTTTTGGCTGGAAGGCCTCAAACTTGGAATGATACTCTTGCCTCAGCCTCCAGAGTGCTGGGATCACAGCTGTGTGCCACCATGCTGGCTCTGCAGTAGTACTAGGAAATGAACTCTGGACCTAGCACTGAGCTGTATCTTGAACTTTTTCTTTTCTTTTTTGTCTTTTTGAGACAGGGTCTCACTATACAGTTCAGGCTGGCCTTGAGCTCACTTTGTAGCCCAGGCTGTCTTGAACTCGCACCAATCCTCCTGCCTCAGCCTCCCAAGTGCTGGGATTATAGGTGTGTGCCACCACGCCCAGCCCAAACTTCCTCATTTTTCATTTTATCATCATTAAATGTATTTTTGTGTGTGTCATAGGGTTCAAAGCCAGGGAACACTACATTTCTAACCTTCCAAACCCTCTCCTTATATATATATATATATATATATATATATATATATATATATATATATATCTTTTTCAACGTATTTACTACAGGGTCTTACTACACAAATCAGACTCATAGTGATCCTGTTTTCAGCCATTATTTACTTATTTATTTTTACATTTAACTTTATTTCATGGATTGTCCTTTTTTTTTTTTTTTTGAGAAACAGGGGATTAAACTCAGGACCTTGCACTTGTCAGGCAAACACTTGTGCCCCTGAGCTATTTCCCCGGCCCCTAACTTTACTTCAAACTAATATTCCACTCAAGAAAGATGAGCCCCAGATGCATCCTTTTACACTGACAACGTAACTAAGTACGAATGAAGTCAATGTACCCCTTTAGTATTCAGCCTTTTTTTCTTTTTAAAAATCGCTTATTTAAGTCAGGCATGGTGGCGCATGCCTGCAATCCTAGCACTTGGAAGACTGAGGCAGGAGGACCAGTGTGAGTTGGAGATAAGCCTGGACTACAAAAGTGAGCTCAAGGCCAGCCTGAACTGCATGAGACCCTGTCTCAAAGAGACAAAGTAAATAAATAAATATAAAAAATAAAATTGGTTTGATACAGGGTCTCACTATGGACCCATAGTAGCAGCTTAGACTTGTACTGATCCTCTATCTCAGCCTCTCCAGCGCTGGGATTACAGGTGTGCACCACCACACCCAGTTTCAAGGGCCAGTATGGTGCACCCAGGGGGCCAGGAAGGCATATGATATCAGTGATCAAACGTGGGACCTTGCACTTGCCAGACAGGTCTTAGATGGCTGAGCTATCTCCCCAGCCCTTTACTGTGTTTTAAATTTTGAGAGAGAACTTCATAAATTGTCTAGGCTGGCTTCCAACTAGCAATTTTCTTGTCTCAGTATCTAAATTAACTGTGATTATAGGTATAGGCCACTATGCTGGTTTAAAAGTTAAAACTTCTGCCCATGGTGACATGCCTATAATCCCTGCACTTGGGAAAAGCCAGCCTGGGCTACAAAGTGAGCTCAAGGCCAGCCTGAACTGCATAGTGAGACCCTATCTCAAATAAAAAAAAAAAAAGGAAAAGAAAGAATGAAAGAAAAGAAAAAAACTTAAAACTTCTGTGTTTTAAGCTATCTCTGGGGAGATAGCTCTGTGGCACAGGTGCCTGCCTGGCAAGTGCAAGGTCATGAGTTTGAACCCCAGTCACGAGAAAAAAAAAACCTTCCATGTGGTTAAACAAACAAACATGTACATGTGGGAGAAAAAGAGAAATATAAAAAGAGGGGGGAAATGCACATATAGCAACTTTCCCAACATGCAAAAAATTCTATGTGAGTGTGCTGGTTTTCACATGGCCTGTATCTCAGCTTCTTTTTTTTCTCTTTTTTTTTGAGACAGGGTCTTGCTGTGCAGTTCAGGCTGGTCTTGAGCTCACTTTTGTAGCCCAGGCTGGTCTCGAACTCACGCTGATCCTCCTGCCTCAGCCTCCCAAGTGCTGAGATTATAGGCATGTGCTGCCAGGCCCAGCTCTATAATCCCAGCTTCTGATGTAGGAGGATCACAAGTTTGAGGCCAGCCTGGGCAATTTAATGGGACCGTTTGAAAAAAAAAAAAAAACAAAAAAGGAAGGAAGGAAGGAAGGAAGGAAGGAAGGAAGGAAGGAAGGAAGGAAAAGAGGTGTGTACTACTTGCCTGGCTTCAAAACATATTTTTAGATGCAGCAATTCTACACTTAGGAACTTCTCCTATAGAAACTAACATGTACGTGCAGAGCTGGCTGTTTGCTGAACTATCCTCTGCACTAGCAAAAATTGGAAATTAGATTAATCTAAATGACCATGAGGGGAGAAAGGTCTTGCATTGCAGCTATTGCTGAAGGGGCAGGAGCTGGGAACAAGTGGAACTGGCCATGCCACCAAGTCTGGATTAGAGACTCTGGGCCTAATGAGGTAATCAGGGCTCAGTGCTGAGCATCTGAACAGCCCTGAGGGAAAAGGCACGGGCCTATCAGTTGGGTTGATGCAGTACGCAGGGAAAGAAAGAAAAAACAAAATAGATCATTTAAAATGTGTCAAAAGCCACAAAACACTGTGCAGGTATTGAATACAAAGTGAAAATCTATCTGCACTTGATCTTAGCCAAAAGGCTGAGAAGCGATTGAAAATCTATCCGTACTAACGTGAAAATTCTTCAAGACACAGTACTCAATGACAGCTAAAATCTTTTTTTTTTTTTGGTCTTTTTGAGGCAGGGTCTCACTACGCAGTTCAGGTTGGCCTTGAACTTACTTTGTTGCCCAGAATGGCCTTGAGCTTGCAGTGGTCCTCCTGCCTCAGCCTCCCTCCTGAGTGCTGGGATTACAGGTGTGTACCACCATGCCTGGCTAATTCTATTTATTTGTTAAAATTTCACATGTATGTGCTGGGCATGGTGGTGCATGCCTGTAATCCCAGCACTTGGAAGGCTGAAGCAGGAGGATCGGTATGAATTTGAGACCAGCCTGGCCTACAAAAGTGAGCTCAAGGCCAGCCTGAACTGCACAAAAAGACTCTGTCTCAAAAAAATAAAATAAGGGGCCAGGGAGATAGCTCTGTGGCACAAGTGCCTGCCTGGCAAGTGCAAGGTCATGAGTTTGAACCCTGGCCCTGTAAAAATAAATAAATAAATCAAAACAAAACAAAATAGAACATTTCACATGTGTAGCTGGATGTGGTAGTGCACACCTGAACCTGAACCTGCTCTGGGAAGGAAAATCACAAATTTGAGCTCAGCATGGGCAATTTAGCAACTTAACAAGCTCAGTGCAAAGGCTCTGTGTTCAATTCACAATACAGGAGGAAAAGTAATGTTGCATATGGGTTCATACGCATGCACATGTATGCATGTATGGGACTTGATGGAGACAGGGGAAAATAGATGATATGTGAAGACATGTAGAGAATCTTTTGTCATGTTGCCCATGTTGGCTTTAAATTTATGGTCTCCCTACCTCAGCCTCTGAGTGCTGGGATGACAGGTATGAGCCTGTAATCCCCACCCTACCCCACCCCAACCCTACAGTAATGCCTTGGAACCTAAAGCCTTCATACTCAGCTACATCTCTAGCATTATCCTGAGTTCAATCCCTGGTTCTGCAAAAACAAATAAACAAATAAAATAAATTGCCCAGGCTGTCACGGAACTTGCAATTCTCCTGCCTAGGCTTCTCAACAGCTGGGACTATAACGACGCACACACTGCATCCAGCTGTTCATATCCTTAGCCAGCAATTCCACTTCCAAAAATATGTCCTGCTCATAAGTATCTATGTGAAGAGACAGACATGCAAGGGTGTTAACTGGCTTGGTTCATAACAGTAAAGATGGGCTGGGGAGATAGTTCGGCAGCCTAAGTACCTGCCTGGCAAGCGCAAGGGCTGGGGTTCAGTCCCCAGTACCACGTGCGCTGCTGGCCCCAGAACCCCAGGTGCGCTAAGTCAACACCAAGACTTGGCGTTGTGGTGGTACACGCCTGTAACCCCTGTACAGGGGTATGCTGAAACAGAAGGATCACTATGAATCTGAGCTGAGTAGTGAGATCCTGTACCAAATAAATAAAAGATTAAAGAAAAAATTTTTATTAAAAAAATAGTAAGAACTGGCCAGCCTGATAGCTCAGTGGACTAAAGTGCCTGCTTAGGCAGAGTGCTCGTGGTTTAACTCCCTGTGTGCTCCACCCCCACAACGCTGACTGAGACAGGTGATTGAGACTGGGTGTGTGGCGCCTGCAATCCCAGGAGTCAGATCTACTAGTGAGACCCTGTAGACCCTGCTCTAAATACAGGAAGAAAAAAAAAAAGAAAAAAAGAAAGAACTGACTGCTACCCAAAAGTCCACCAATAGGGACTGGTTAAATGAAATACTGTATAGTCTTAGAAACAAAGAGGGGGGCCGGGGAGATAGCTCCGTGGTACCAGTGTCTGCCTGGCAAGTGCAAGGTCGTGAGTTCGAAACCCGTCCCGCTTTAAAAAAAAAAAAAAAAAAAAAAAAAGAGAGGCTTTGATTCTTGGTCCTACAAAAAAAAAGGTGGGGGGAGGAGGAGGAGGAAGAGGAGGAAGAGGAGGAGGAGGAGGAGGAAGAGAATGGGAAGGGGGACGGGAAGGGGAGGAAGAGGAAGGAGGAGGAGGAAAAGAGGGAGGAGGAGGAGGAAGAAAAGGAAAAAAAAACAGAAACAACTAGGTGTGGTGGTGCACTTGCAATCTCAGCACTCCAGAGGCTGGAGGCAGGAAGATAGCCAAGTTTGAGGCCAGCATAAGCTTCCTGTGAGTTCAAGGCCAGCCTGAGCTTCATAAGACCCTGTCTAAAAAATCAAAATAAATTAGCTCAGTATGCAGGCCCTGGGTGCAGATCCCAGGCAGAAAAAAAAAAAAAAAAAAATCTTTTTTTCTCCCCTTTTTCTGTCTTTTTTGTTGTTGTTGTTTTTGTCTTGATACAGGGTCTTACTATGCAGTTCAGGCTGGCCTTCAGCTCACTTTCGTAGCCCAGGCTGGTCTTGAACTCGCACCAATCCTCCTGCCTCAGCCTCCCAAGTGCTGGGATTACAGACATGCACCACCACAACCAGCTTCCCCTTTTTCTGTTTTTTGAGACAAAGTCTCACCATTTAATGGAGGCTGGCCTTCATTTTACAGCAATCCTTCTGACTCAGCCTCCTGAGTGCTAGGATTGCACGTGTGTCACCATGCTCACCAAAATGTTGTTTAAATACATACTAGGACGTGGTGGTACATGCCTGTAATTCCAGCACTCTGGAGGCTGAGGCATGAAGATTGTTGCAAGTTTGAGACCGATCTGGGCTACAAAGTGAGCTCAAGGCCAGCCTGAATAACAGTGAGATTCTGTCTCAAAAAGACAAAAGAAAGGTGTGGGGGAGAGAAAGCTCAGTGGCATATGTGCCTGCCTGGCAAGAACAACGTCCTGAGTTCAATCCTTGGTACCACCAAAAAAAGAAGAAAACAAATACGTATTAGCATGTGTCTAAAAATACAGACATAGCTCTGTATAACTACTATGAGGATATCAATATTCAATGTGTCAATTATTATGAATGCACTACTAATGTGTTTTGAAACTATCATATTGTTGTTTCTTATTAAAAATAAAAAAATTAAAAATAAATAAATAAAAATAAAAATACAGACATAGTGGAAAAAAAAAAAAAAGAATGAAAGACAGAGGACTGGAATACAAAACTTATGGAGTAGATTTCAGGAAACTTTCATTTTCTTGGCATGTACATCTGTAACTTAATTTTTTAAAAAAATTTTATTTATTTGTTTGTTTATTTGTTTATTTTTATTTTATGGCTAGCTCAGTCTGCCCTGGCGGTGGGGCTAGCGCAGCATGTGGTGCCAGGGATGGAACCGTAGTTTCTGCAGTTGCCTGAGCTCTCCTAAGCAGGTGCTTTAGACCACTGAACCATCTCACTGGCCCCTGTAACTTAATTTTTTTAACCATAAAATTTATTATTTTTGTAGATGGGGAAAAGATCTTTTTAAAAAAAACTTCTCCAGGGCCAGCGAGATGGCTCAGTGGTCTAAAGCACCTGCTTAGGCAATTTAGGCAACTGCAGGGACTGCAGTTTGATCTCTGGCACCACATACTGCACCAGCCCCAGCCCCAAGGCAGGCTGAGCCGGCCATAATATAAAAAAATAAAGTTAAAAAAAATTTTAAAAACCCTCTCCACTGGGACCTGGAGAGAGAGGAATAAGCACTGACCTCACAAGTACAAGGACTTGAGTTCAATTCTAGGCCCGCCATGCTGGGAGAGCCCATCACGCAGGAAAATTAAAAAACAAAGGGGCCGGCGAGATGGTTCAGTGGTCTAAAGCGCCTGCTTAGGAGGGCTCAGGCAACTGCGGGGACTGCAGTTCGATCCCCGGCACCACATGCTGCGCCAGCGCCACCACCAGGGCAGGCTGAGCCAGCCACAAAATGAATAAATAAAGAAACAAACAAACACAACAAGCAAACAAACAAATAAATAAATTAATTAATTAAAAAAAAAAAAAAAACAAAAAGAGGGGCCAGCGAGATGGTTCAGTGGTCTAAAGCGCCTGCTTAGGAAAGCTCAGGCAACTGCAGGGACTGTGGTTCGATCCCCGGCACCACATGCTGCGCCAGCCCCCACCACCAGGGCAGGCTGAGCCAGCCACAAAATAAATAAAATAAAGAAACAAACAAACACAACAAGCAAACAAACAAACAAATTAATTAATTAATTAATTAAAAAAAAGAAAAGAAAAGAAAAGAAAAAAAACCACCTCTCCACTTCCTCAGATTCCACTGATGGCTCAAGTCCTGTAATCTGCCTTTCGCCATCCCACTCTGCTGAAACTCTTGGCAAAGACTGCTAGTGACTCCTGCCAAAGCAACAGTTTGGCTTTAGTTCTCATTTTAACTTTGTTATTGTTATTTTGTTTTGTTTTTGAAACAAGGTCTTGCTGTGTAGTCTAGGTTGGCCCTCAATTCATGGTGATCCTCCTACCTCAGCCTTCTGAGTGGTGAGGTCACAGACAAGTGCCACCACACCTGTCTCTACAGGTCTGCCACCACAACTCTTCAAACTCTTTCATCTAGTGTCTAAATGTCACCCTCTCTATTCCAGAGGACACTCTCTAATCATTCTTTCTGTAGTAGGCAGAATAATGGCCTCCCCGAAGTGGACAATGTAGTGACTCAGTGAGAGCCTGTCTGAAAATAAAACTAAAAAAGAGCTAGGAATGTAGCTCAGTGTAAGGCCCAGGGTTCAATCCACAGTATTGAGAAGAAAAGGAAGGAAGGAAGGAAGGAAAGAATGAAGGAAGAAAGGAAGGAAGGATCTTAGATGACAAAAAGACTTTGCGGATATGATTACATTAAGGATTTTGAATGGGAGATACATCCAGATTTATTCAAATGGTTCCAACATATACAACGGTTCTTATTAATGAAAGAGGAGGCCAAGTGTGATAGGTAGTACATACCTTCCTGGCACTTGGGAGGCAGAGGAAAGAGGATCGGGGCAAGGCTGAAAGCCAGACTAGCAAACACAGACTGCCTCAAAAGTTTAAAAATAAAATAAACAAGAAGAGCTGAGGGTGCTGGGGAGATAGCCCCATGGCACAAGTGCCTGTCTGGCAAGTGCAAAAGTCACGAGTTCGAATCTCGGTCCCGCAAAAAAAAAAAAGAAGAGCTGGGTACGGCCCAGCAAGATGGTTCAGCGGTCTAAAGTGCCTGCTTAGGGGCCGGCAAGATGGTTCAGTGGTCTAAAGCGCCTGCTTAGGAGGGCTCAGGCAACTGCGGGGACTGCAGTTCGATCCCCGGCACCACATGCTGCGCCAGCGCCACCACCAGGGCAGGCTGAGCCAGCCACAAAAATGAATAAATAAAGAAACAAACAAACACAACAAGCAAACAAATAAATAAACAAATAAAATTAAAAAAAATAATAATAAAGTGCCTGCTTAGGCAAGCGCAGGCACTGTGGTTCAATCCCCGGCACCACATGCTGTGTCAGCCCCACACCAGGGCAGGCTGAGCCACCCACAATATAAATTTTAAGAAAGTTAAAAAAATTTATGAAAAAACAAATAGTCGGGCGTGGTGGCGCACACCTGTAACCCGAGCACTTGGGAGACTGAGGCTGGAGGATCAGTGTGAGTTCGAGACCAGCCTGGGCTACAAAAGTGAGCCCAAGGCCAGCCTGAACTGCATAGTGAGACCCTGTCTCAAAAAGACAAAAAAAAAAAAAAAAAAAAGGTTGAGATGTGGCTCAGTGCAAAGGCCTGGGTAAATCTCCAGCACCATCAAAATAAAACAAGACCAAAATGATAACAACACAAAATAAATACAAAAATCACAAAAAGAAATTAAGAATACTGTGAGGCAAACAATACAAATTAATGGGGGCTTTTGGGTTAGCTCAGTGGTTTAAGTGCCTGCGCAGTCAGGCACAGGGGATGGAGGTTTGATTCCCACACCCACCCTTAAGGCAGCCTGTGCCAGCCAAAAAAAACCCACAAATGATTTCTGTGGGCTGTCAGCTTGTGCTTTCTGGCAAGATCTGGATAAAAATGCCGCAGTATATATTTTGTATCCCTCCATAATCTGCACCTCGCTGCCCCCATCCCTCACCTTGTATCCCCAAAACAGTGAACAACTCAGTTTCCCCAATGCACTACCATCTTGACTTGTGGCTGCTCTGGCCCTACGCCAATTTATCCACCTAAGACGCTTCCACTCTTCTTAGCAGACCTCTGTTCCTTAATCCTCACCATGATTTTTTAGCTGGACTCTGAACCCAACAGCTTTAACCTCAAGATAGTTTAAACACATGCTGCCCTATACTGACCTCTCTATCTACCAGCACCATTCCTGAAATGTTTCCTTTGAAAGGAGTAAGAGATTAGAGTCCGGAGTGCAACTAGGAGACTGCTGCAGTTGACTCAGAAAGAAATCACGCGCACGAATGAGTGAATGGTTAGCTGAATGAATGAATCATGGAAAAACTCCTGCTAGCTCGTCATCTGTCTTCGTTCTTACACAATTTTCTTTATCCCTGCTTTGTTCTCCCCACTCCCCACTATGTTTCTTGATCCTCTGAGTTCTATAGTTGTTTGAAGAAACAAATATTTTTAGGTTTATAAGGAACAGGACTGTCATTCTCGGTTCTTCTAGGTTCAGTGGTCCCTACTTCCAAAGCCCTCCTGTGTCTAGCTGCTCTTCGTTGGTACACACCCACCAGTACCTCTCTTCTCCCGACTCTCTTTCCACAGTAGATGCTTAGATTCTTCTTTTTGTGCCTTTCCCTTCCTACCCAACTCGCCCCACTCCCAGGCGAAACAATTTCTAGCCACATACCTCCTCCCCACCTGAGGCACCGAGCCAGATCGTTCCCAGTGCCTAGAGGCAGCACGGCAACAGGAGGCACCACAGGTAGGTTGGCTCTGTCTGGGGAGGCAGGTCAGGAGACCAATGGAGGGAGCTGGCTCTGGGACCACTGCCCCTGTCCTGCCCAGAGCCTCTCCCTGCACTGACCAATGCTCTCCAGAATCCAGCCTACTGTGCCATCTCCACCGCACACCAAAATCCGGCTATCAGGAACATCTCTGAAGAATCTAAGTCTGAGACAACAGGAGAAAGAAGGTAAAGGACAACAGGACCAAAGTGACTGGACTCCTAGATAGGCATATTACTTTATGTTGCTTGTTACTATGCCCCTCTTCCTCTTTGAGTTTTGGACTTGCGATATAGTTCAGTGGCAGAGCCTTGAGTTCAATTCCAATTAATAATAATAACAACAGGATCAAGTTTCTTTTTGTTTTTGTTTTGTTTTTTTGAGAAAGGATTTCACTATGTAGTTGAGCCCAGGCTGGCCTCAAAGTTGCAGCAATCCACCTGCCTCAGCCTCCCGAGTGCAGAGAAAAAGACAATGGAGGCGAGTTAGAGTTACTCCTTAGTGGTTAAGGGAAAAAAATCAGTACTTTCATTATTTTAGAGTAACACAAGGATGGCCCAGAGAGCCTAGAAAAAGGGAGGGATACTTAGGGACCTCAGGGAAAGTAAGAGTCTTAGTTTGGCCTCTTGAAGTCCCCTAGGCTCTTTTAACATACATTCTTTCTTGCTCTCTCAGTTTACAGATACACAGACATGCAAAAATGCCACACTATGGCCCCTAAACTATACTTACCCTGGCTCAGGACCATCTGTTAGGAGGTTGAACACCTGCCGAGGGTTTAGTATATACTGGAACTTCCAGAGTACCCTGTGTGAGAGGAAAAAGGAAAGCCCTTCATGGTATGAAGTGGAAATGATGTTCTAGACCATTGGGTTTTTTTTTTTTTGTATATTTTAGGGAAGGGTGTACAGGGTGTTCAGGGTCTCACAACTAGATCGGACTTGTAGTGATCAGCCTATTTACAGCCTCTCAAGAGCAGGGATTACAGGCATGCACCACCACGCCCAGTCTCAATTGTCATCTCAGCAGCTTCCTGGGGACAGGGCCAGCACAGCAGGCCCAGGGATAGAATCCCTGGCCCCTGTACTTGCTTGCAGGCACTTTAATCCAATGAGCTATTTGGCCAGCCTACACCCTGGTTAAGGTCACCTGCCAACACACATTCCCTTCCTCCCTCCAAACTCTGGCTTTCCCACTGCATCTAGGAAGACCCGGAATCCCCTTCTCACCTCTGCCCTTGCTTCCCACCACTCTTAGGATTGACAAAGACTAGAAGGGGGTGAGTGTTAGGAACAGGCTCAATCTGCAAGGGTGGGGGGAAGGAGAAAATAAAGATAAACAAACCAGAATTTCTCAGCGATAAGGTGGTCTTGGAGACAGGGGAGAAAGGCTGGCATTCCTCAAGCCTCTTTCACCTCCCCCCACCAGGAAGCAGCAACCTCGTCCCCCTTCAGTCCCTGCCCTGTGGGCGCCAGACCCAGACTGGCCACACCAGGAAGCCCAAGCCCCTGGGCCCTGTACCCGCAGAGCTTCAGATGTGAAGACATTTAAGTCATCTGTGGACTTCTGGCTTATTTTGCTCTGCTTACGCTCCTGTCCAGATGCCTGGGAAGGGAGCAAGGCAGAAGAAAGGAAAGCTGGATTATATGCAAATCCCCCAATAGATGAGTCCTTTGAATCCTAAAAGTACAGGCTCTGTGTTCAAAGTGGCATTCTGTGTGGGTACGTGCATGGGAAATCCCAGTCGCACCCCAGCCCCTGCTGCTTCCTGAGGGTCTCACCAGGACGCTGGGATAAATGGAAGAGGGAGGCAGGATGTGCTCACGGAGCAGCCCACAGTCACACTCAGAGCCCATGGCTTGCAGGCAGTCGTCATGGATCTGAAAACACAAGGCGAGCACACTGAGATCAAGCAGAAGAGTCTGCCCTTTCCAAAATTAGGGGTTTAAGCGGGGCCTTGGAGCAGGGGCTGCTCGCTGGCGACGGAACGGCCCCAAAACATATCCTGGAGGGGCAGCTCCCAAACTGACCTCTAGGTGGCACCAAACACAATGCAGTCCGGTAAGGCTGTGGTAGATTCGGATCTTCTTCTGACAGCGGTCACAGCGGCCAGACTCACAGCCTCCTCGAACCCACACGTGTGACTGGACCTTGGGGAGAAAGACAATGTGCTTTGTCTGGGAGGATCTCAGTGGAGGCGCGGGAGGGCAGGGACTAGGGCCAACATGGGGGCAGCGATGTGGGGCTCACTCACACCAATGTCCTTCCGAGACTTGGCATAGGTGCTGACTTCGCAAGGCCTGGCCTTCATGGCGCAGTGGTCATGAACCGTGTACTTACAGACTGGGAGAGAGGCAAGAAGGCCAGAGGCTCAGCTGCTGCCCTTCCCCCGGCTTATCACGTGGGCAGTGGGGAGTTACGACTTGCTGCATCAGGACATGTAATCCCTTGCTGTCAGGGTGTGGCAGAGAAAGTGTAGCCAAGCAAGGCTCACCTCTAAGACCTGTGCTGCTTCTCCAGTCATCCTTCTAAAAGAACAATGACCGCCCTAGGCGGACCCACACCACCCATGCGCCAAGCTACAACTGGCTGGAGGATGTAAGCAACAGCCAGGCATAACTATTTTTTTTTAATAAACTTTATTTATGTTATGGCCAGCTCAGCCTGCCCTGGGGGTGTGGCTGGCGCAGCCTGCGGTGCCAGAGATTGAGCCACGGTCTCTGTGGTTGCCTAAGATCGCCTAAGCAGGCACTTTAGACCGCTGAGCTATCTCGCCGGCCTACCAGGTATAACAATTATTGTTGTTATTGTTATTTTAATTGAACTTTATAGTATGTGCTTCCTCTAGGTGATGCACATTTTTTAAATCAACTGATTGGGGACGCACATTTTTTAAATCAACTGATTAGGGGTTGGGGAGATAGTCCCGTAGCACAAGGGCCTGCCTGGCAAGTGCAAGGTCATGAGTTTGAACCCCGTCCCGCAAAAAAAAAAAAAAAAAAATCAGCTGACTTAACGTTCATAATTCCTTCATTTTCAGTTGGGAAAGCTAGAGTTTAAAAAAGGTATGCAGGGGCCGGCGAGATGGTTCAGTGGTCTAAAGCGCCTGCTAAGGAAAGCTCAGGCAACTGCAGGGACTGCAGTTCGATCCCCGGCACCACATGCTGCACCAGCGCCACCACCAGGGCAGGCTGAGCTAGCCACAAAATAAATAACGAAACAAACAAACACAACAAGCAAACAAATAAATAAAATTAAATAAATAAATAAATAAAAATAAAAAGGTATGCAAGCCCTGGCTTTGATCCCCAGCACCACAAAAAGAAAAAAAAAAAAAAGCAAAGAAAGTTTGCCTTTTGAGGTCTCATAGCTAGTCAGGGCAAAGCCTGAGTACAAACGCAGGTCTCCCTCTAAGTTCAGGAGACCATGCTCCTGTGGGTAGCTGGGCACCCCTCTCCTCCCACACCCTCAGCTCCCATCACTCACGGTTACAGCTCAGCCCCTGTTTGCCAAGACCAATGCTAGACTCGCACAGGTTGCAGTAGACTGGTCTCGGGAACCTCTTGGGTCTCCACATGTGTTGCCCGTCATCTTTCAGAGTCTGGAAGGGCGCCAGAATTGGAAGCATGGAAGAGCTTACAGCACCAACCTCTGGTGCCACACCCTAGGCAGTTGCCTTCCTATCCTCATAAGTCTTTGCCACTCACCATTTCCAGTCCCAACAGCACCAGGAGTGGCACAGTGGTGGCCCCAGCCCGGACCCACTCAGCTAGCGAGACAGAACCACTGCCATCATAGTCAATCTCTTTCATCATCTCCTGAAGAACCTGAGCAGAGAGCAGAAAGGGACTTTGTGTTTTTTTGTTTTATCTTATTATTTTTTAAAATTTTTAATAGGAAATAACAATATGATAGTTTCAAAACACATTAGTAGTGCATTCACAATAATTGATACATTGAATTTTGTTGTCCTCATAGTAGTTATACAGAGCACAGTGTGTAGACATGATAAATTTTCTAATCTATATTAGTAGGTGAGGAAAAAAAGAAAAACAACTACAACAACAACAAAAATTTTATCTTCTCTTTGTACAAAGAGGGAGTAGTTGTGTATATAGTCTAATGTTCCATGATTGTAGTGAGATACCGGTGAAACTGGCAATGTTGGAGGCTGTTGGTATAAGCCTCTTACAGCTCGTCATACTGATCTAGCTCTGCGTTCTATGTCTCGTAATTAAGCTTTTCTGCTGGGTGATCGAGGGCAAGTTAAGGCCCGACCTGTATAATAGATCATTCATCTTTTGTATCTTCCAGGGTCAAATCCCCTCAGGATTAACTTTGGAACCATGTACAGTGCTTTGT
>PVKN010002764.1:0-40684 GCA_004027915.1 Capromys pilorides
CCTGAGGAGGGGCAGTCACTGTTCACACACCCCTCGACGTCAGACACTTGTGGCATCTCACCTGCCTTGGTCAGCTGAAAAGGCCCCAGCCAGGACAGCTTCCTCCTCTCCAGACACTCGAGGACCACAGCACAGACCTCCGTGGCTGTCCGAGGGTCAGCTGCAGCCTGCGGCCCACAGAAGTAATTCATGTCTGTGTGCAGTGGGAGTGAACCGAGACAGGGAGCTGCACCCTCGGGGCTCCCATCCCTTCTAACTAATTTTGTTGTGGACAGGCTTTTGCTAAGTTGTCCTGGCAGGACCTAAACTTGTGAGCCTCCTGCCGGCACCACTCAGTCTGCTAGGATTGCAGATGTGCCCGCCATGCCCACTTGTTCAAAGTCTAAAACTTGGTGACAACCTTCAAGTGTCACACTGGGCTCTGGACGGAGAAGCTTAGGGCCAAGGGCTGACCAGGTCCCTTGGTCGCACACACCCAGGTCACTGTACCAAGCTCTGAAATAGGACCTCAGGAGGGAGCTGGGCAGGGCACACATCCCGTGATGCCTGGCTGTCGGTGCGTGGGCCTGCCACAAAGCCCAGCAGCCCAACCTGTCCAGCAAGAGGTGAGGTTCACCTCAGCCAAGGCATCTGACTTACGTCTGGGGTCAGGTATGCTGACAGCAGGCTGAGCAAGGAGAAGAAAAAGAAGGGACCCAAGAGCTGTGGAGGAAACAGGCAGTGACTGTGAAGCTGGCTCCCAGCTGAGGAAGCCCAATCCACCCTTGGGAGCCCCACCCCAGGCTGCTTGGCGCAGGTGTCTTCTCAAGGAGAGCACAGGAACACACGCCTGCCGCCAAGGGCGATTACTGGGGCCCCTAAGCCCAGGTGCCTCGCACCGTGGCCTGGCTACAGCTGCAGAGCAGTTGCTAACAGCACATGCAGCAGCCTGACTGAGCAATGGCAGACCTTTGCCAGGATGTATTCTAATCGTAGTCCCTGGCTCTGAGTTGGTGTGCTAGCTGGGCGGACACGGGCCCTACGGTGAGCAGCTGGGGTCACCCCTGGTTTACACTGCTTTGGTTCCATGTTATTTTCTGCTCTACCCTCAGGAAGTCCTTCCCTTCTGCATGAGTTGCCCTGGGCGCCTTATGGAGGACTAGGGTGCTGGGCAGTGACACTCCTAGGGTTCAGGGTGCAGGCTGGGATCCCTTGCGCAAGCCCACCCAGGTGGGGGGCAGGTGTCCTTCCTCACATGCTGCCTCAGAGCTTGAGCTCTGGTGCCCAGCGGCACCAACAGCTGGTGGCTCACCACTGGGTTCTGCTGCAGAGCTCAGCAGGCCACAGAGAGACCAGGATACCTGAGCCCCACTCACAATTCAGATGAAGGGATAGGAACAGTAAGCTGTACGCCTGCTCCTAAGATAGCAGAGCCCACTGAGGAGGCCCGGAGAAATGCACTGCCTGAAAGCTGGCTTGCTAGGGAGAGAGCACCCGCCGGACCGCCTTGCCTCCTCTCTCTCGTCGTCCAGCTTCTTGAGCACCCTCCTCACATCGTCCTTCCCGAGTCGTTGGACTGCAAAGTGCAGTGCGGCAGCAGAGATCCAGGCTGGGCTGGGTGCAGGAGAAGCTGAGTCTGGGGAGAGGAAGCTGGGACACAGAACATGTCTTTGAGGCTCTTATAGCCACATCACAGCAACCGACTCGTGTTCCCTGGCTGCCACCGCGCCCACACGCTTCTGTGCTGGAAGTAAGAGGCTGTCCTTCCAGCGGAGGGGCTTCAAGATCCCTGGCTGTGCAGGGGAGCGCCACCACAGGGAAGGCGGAGGACGGACCCTCCTGGGTCCTGGGCCCTGGGGTCTGACAGGAGCCCAGGGTCAGCGCTGGAGTACGCGCTGTGAAGTTGGTCTGCATCAGCACTGCTGAGCTGCCACCCAGACAGAGCCGGTCAGCCCGCTCCTCCCCTTTCACACACCTGGGGCTGGATCCCCGAGCATCCATGCAAATAGCCCAGCCCCTGGAGCAGCCTGAGCTCCTGAGTGCCCTACGCCCAGCGCCTACCTGAGGGCAAACTGCTGAGCCTCCTGCAGCCTCTGCACTTCATGTGGCAGCCTGACCTGCCCGAACTCGTGCCAGCGACCACACAGCACCGACTCCAGGCGTGACCACCATGACTTGCAGAAGAGAAAAGTCACTGGGAAATGGGCCAGGGCAGCTCTGCCTGGGCCCAGCTCCCGAGACCAGGAAGGCCTAAGTGAGAGGCCACTGTCGGCAGGCCAGGGATCTTCCCAGGGGTCTGCACAGCTTATATCCCATCACTTTATAGCATTAGTGTCTCGTTGGCCTCATTTGCTCCCCAAGATGATTCCATTGGGTATTCTATTCGCAGGACAGGAAGGAAGGGACCAGCCTGCTCTCCACGCACATCCCATACTGTATGGTGAGCCCACCCAGGCCCCATGCGTGGACTGTGGAGAGCAGGTGTCTTGAACACAGCCTCGGCTCCACCAGGGAGCCACCCAGGAGGTGAGAGGCAGCTGGCCCCTACTTCCTGCCTGGGGAAGGAGGCCCCTGGATGCAATGCCACGGGAGGGCAGGGGGTTGGGGCCTGTGCCCAGGTGCGGCAGTCAGCACACAGACATGGCGCTGCTGCAGAGGCCAGTGAGGCCACAGCCATGTACATGACAGGCTCTGACAGCAAGGCCCGTGGGCTGTGTTATCTCAACAAGGACAGAGGAGCAAGGGAGGGGACGGTGCGAGTGGAGGACACAGCACCACTGAAGCACACATCGCTGCTGCCTCATTTCTCCTACACACGCTACTGAGTGGCAGACAAGGACACAAAACGGCCACCAGTGTGGCACGGCAGGCCTACCAGGGCTGAGGTCACCAGGAGAGGGCATCTGGTCTGGCACTGGGCCAGGGTGAGGTTGGCAGTCAGTGAGGGGTCCAGGCTGTGTGAGCAGGTGTTCAGGAGCCCCTGTGGCCGAAAACACACAGGTGCTCAGTGGTTTCTGTTCCAGGTACCTAACCAGCCGGATGCCACCCCACAGGGCTCTGGGGATGCCCACAGGATGCCAGCCAGGCAGACAGTTACCCTAAAGAAGTGGACAGTAATGTCGTGGGTCAGGCTCATGGCGCCACTGTGGTTGCAGAAGTTTCTCTGTAAAACAGATCAGCAAGGCTCCGAGGGAGGGCCTGGCAGGGCAAGGGCGAGGCCAGCAGTGACCTGCCTCAGGGCTGCCGAAGCTCTTGGCCTCCACCCCCCGCAGTGCTGCTAGCCCATGGCCTCCCCATCTACCTCGCTGGCCCCAGACAGGGCCAAAAGCAGCCAGGGAGGACAGCGCTGCCATCTTGTTTGCCTCTACCCGCCAAGCACCGTGAGAGCGCACAGGCCACCCATTCTGCACGTTACAGGAGCCTTCACTGAGCATGTGAAAGACTGGGGGGAATTTTCTAGGCTTTTTTATTGGCCGAGAGGGCAAGGCTGGTGTGGTATGTGGTGCTGGGGATCGAACCTCAAACCCCTGCTCTTGCCTAAGATTGCCTAAGCAGGCGCTTTAGGCTGCTGAGCTATCTTGCCAGCCCTTTTTTGGGGGAAAGGGGTTAATTCAACCTATCCAAGTTTTATTTTTTCGGCTATGTACTTGGTATAGGGTCTCACTGTGCAGCTCAGACTTGTGATCCTCCCGTTTTCAGCCTCCCCAGTGCTGGGATCACAGGTGTGTGCTACCACACCTGGACTCGGTGGTGGGCTCAGCATACCCCAGGGAGGTAGCTGTCACTGCATGGGGGGACCAGGGATCAAACCCTGGTCCCTGTGTTTCCCAAAGCAGGTGCTTATCTAGGCTTTAACAGATCTCTTCCTCTGCTTTCCTGCCAACTTCTTAAGTGCTGCTTTTGGGTTGCGGAGATAGCGGCACATGCACCTGTTTGGCAAGCACCAGGTCTTGAGCTTGATTCTCTGTACAAAAAAAAAGTCCTTCAAAATATACAAAAAAGAAAAGAAAAAAGTCAACTATTTCAGCCTGGTGTGCTGGTAAGAACCTGTAATCCCAGCACGGGGGAGGCTGAGGCAGGAGGATCATTGTGAATTTGAGACCCACCAGGGCTACAATGTGAGCTCAAGGCCAGCTGGAACTGCACAGTGAGACCCTACCTCAGAAGAAAGGAAAACTGACGTCAAGAGCTGCTCGCGAGGCAGGAGTGCAGCCTGAGCTCCAGCCCTCGCCATACCTGGGTTCTGGGCTTTGCTTTCGGTGGTGGTGGTACTGAAAACCGAACACAGGACCTTAATTCTGAGCTACATCCTCAGCTCCTTTCTGTATTTCGAGTCTTGCTAATAAGTCACTCGAACTGGGCTGAAACCTGAGAATCTCTTGCATTAGCCTTCCCGAGTGCCGGGATGGTGGGTGTCCTCCCACTAGGCCCTGCTATCCTTGTAGGTTCTTTAGAACAGCCAAGAGTTCTCTATGTGTAGAGACTGCTTCTCTTGCGAGTGCAGGGAGCCGAGCCACTAACCATCCCTGACAGTGGAGACGGGAGCAGAATAAAGACGTGCTGCTTATTCTTTGCTGATTAAGGTCATGGTGCAGGTTACACTGCGGTGGCCACAGTGGAATGAAGCCGGGCTGCCAGGTGGGCGGCAAGTGAAGCATATTGGGCTGGAGGGAAAGCGATGGTGAGCCAGACGCCCCACGCCCGAAGCCATCTCAGCCCAGCGCATGGCTTGCCACCATCCGGCAGAGGTGAGCGGAGGATTCTAGACACATGCTCTTGGTCCTCAGCTCTCTTGGCACCATCCCCCAGGAGCCCGCACTCACACCTGGGGGTCCTCTCCCCACCCTGGGGTTACCTATACAGCACCCACCAGCTCTGAGTTGACCAGGTCGAAGAATTCCTCACAGCTGGGTGTCGCAGGCTCCTCAGCCTGCACCTTCCGGAGGAGAACAGAGGGAGGCAGGCGAAGGAGCAGCCTAGGAAGGGCCACAGCAGCAGTGACGCACAGCACAGCCGACGTCCTCCCCAGCTCCCCAAGCCCCTCAATCTCGTCAGAACCACAGCTGCGTCCGCAGGGCCTAGCCCCCTGCCCAGGCCTCTTTCTAGTCATGTGAAGGCTGCCACAGGGACTCAAGTGAGCTCCCCTAAATGCCTGGTTCTGAGCCACCAGGCAGGAGCAGGCCCCACAGCCTAAGGAAGCCGCCCCTGCACCTGCAGATCCATTCCTCTCATGCTCCAAAACGACCTGGCGGCGGTGCACACCTTTGAGCAGCTTTCTTGGTTTTGACTTAGCTCCTTACAATACATCCTTCAACAGAGGGGCTCTTGAGGACAAGTCAGAGAGTCTGCACTCGGGAGCACCTCCTGCTCCCGTGGGGACCTCAGGAGACAGCACCCAGGGTGGGGGCAGGGGCGGGGCAGGGAAGAAATCAAGCAGTGATGAACTCTGGGGCGAGTCGCTGGGTGCTGGCTCACCAGGCCTGAGGCCCCGTGGTATAGTGTGTGTCTAGAGGCGCCCCGAAAGCCTAATGTGCCTTTGGTGGGAATTTTTTGGAGGTGGCTAAATCTAAAGTTTGTGATCCATGGTTTGATGCTGGGATTAAGGGTGCGTGATTGCTGGATGAGTCCACGGCTGGGACTGGCCCTGCCCTAATCCTGGTAGGACGGATATAAGGGACAGAAGGAGGCTCATTCCTCTCCCTTGTTACCACTGCTGCCTTCTGCCTGCCATCAGCTATTTCTCCTCTGCAATGGCCCTCTGCCAAGCCACGCTGCCTCAGAGCCAGCCAGTTATGGACTGAAACCTCCACAAACTGTGAACTGAATACATCTTGCCTCTTAAGTCTGGGTATCACGCATTTTGTCTCCATAACAAGAAAAGTCACTAAGACGCACCGTTTGCACATGAGGACCTCTTGCTGTCTCCTGAGGCTGGCGGCCACAGCTCTCCCACCTGCCAGGGCCTTAAGCCGTCTGTGGAACACCCTGAAGACAAAGTGTCCCTGAGAGATGGGACAGCCGAGTTCAAGGTCAGCAGCCATCTCCTAGAAGAGAGCAAGGCCAGACAGTCACAAGCCCGTGTACGCCTTTTTCCCTAAGAAGGAAGACAATCCTCGTGGCTTACATGGCCACAGTCAGAGCCCCCAAGAGACAGGCTGTGGAGCGCGCATGGGAGCTGCGAATGACAGCTGTCCTGCTCAGGAATCTTTAAACTAAAGGTTGCAGACCAGTCAAGGAACGCTGCCGGCCAGATTCCTAGCCTTCACGCCATCTGTCTTGGCTCCCCTGGGTATGTGTGTGTGCGCGTGCGCACATGTGTGGGGACATCAGAGATGAGCCATGAATGTGCTTTGGATCCCACCTGGCTGGGCTCAGCCTCTGACCTGGGGTTTCAGCGTGGCACAGCCACCTCCGTGTGGCCAGAGCGGGGTGGGTGCTGAGCGTCAAGCTTGTGTGCCCTTATTACCCTGGAACATTCCACAAGCTGTTTTTCATGATACCAACATTCTTCAAGAAAATGGGACTTTCTCACCTCAGCAAACCCCAGCCAAGTTCAAGGGTACAGAGAGAGGTGTGCTAACTGCGGCAGGCCAGTGAGTCTGCTCCCAGCCTTGGGGCCAGAAAGCCACCTGAACTTCAGGGAGTAAGAGGTGCAGGCTCACGGCGCTGCCCCGCTGCCCCGCCATAAAGCCACTGCTGGCTTGCTGGGGTAAATCGGCTGGAGCTGGACTCTGTCTCCACCTGCTGTCTGCAGTGACGGCAGAGAGAGACCTGGACGTGGGCCTTGCCCATCCTCCTTGTTTGCTCCTTTCAGCGTTTTATCTTGTTCGCATACGACTGAATGTGGCTTCTACTTTTTTGTGGCCATTGTGTTCTGATCTTCCTTTTATTTCTTCCTTCTCTCCTTCTGTCTTCTGCATCAGTTTTCCAAAGTTTGCATCGCCCTCCTTTCTCCTCCTGCCTTGTTTTTAATCTCTTTCCCTCTTATTTCTCTTATTTTTTTTCCCCTAACCTCTTTTAAATTTTTTTAATCTAAGTAAAACTGGCACATTGAAAGCTTATTTATTGTATACAATTTTCTGATTTTAGAAATTGTTATGTAACCACAAATGTCAAATTGGCAGTTACACAGTTTGTCATTTTCTAGGCTGTGTGATGCTATTGTTACTGTTGACTGTACCATTTTAGCCAAAGTGATGTAATGGTTCTAAACAGCTGTTCTGGTATTTCTTTTTCTTTTTTTCTTCAGTACCAGGGACTGAACTCAGGACCCTGAGACTGCCTGAGGGTCATAGAAAATTCTGTAGGCCAATGCCAAAGAACCAGGGGCTGAGCCAAGACAAAGAAGGGTCATGCAAACGTTGGGAAACCAATGCAGAAGACAGAAGGAAAAGAGAGGATGAAATAAAAGGAAGATTGGAACAAAACAGCCACAAAAGAAATAGAAACCATGTTCACAGTCACATACAAACAAGATAAAATAAGGAAGCAACTTCTCACCCCCAACAAATGGATGAGGTGGGATCTTGCAACAGACTCAAAACTCCAGAACCAGAGACCCTTGAGAGACACATCTGAGAAGCAGTCATTTCCTAAGGGTTCTAAACACAAGCAGCTCACCACAGCCAATTTAAAAATGTCAATCTAGGAATTAAACAGGAAAGGGCAGAGATGGGAGGGGGTGGGAAGGGCCATATCCAGGTGACCAAAGCCAAGTCCAGAAGGGCACCAAGGCTGGACAGCCCAAAAGCCGGCCACTTGCGGTGGTGACGAAAAGCAAGTGCCTGAGGCTCTAGAAAAAAACCGACTCAGAAATGATTCCTCAGATAACTACACAGATGGTGACTGCAATGAAAAACATGCTGACTCTAGAGCAGATACAGATTAAAAACAAACAAAAAAGCAGAAGCTTAGGAAAATGATAGAAACTGTGAGTGCCCAACATAGGAAAGAACTGGTTTCCATAAAACAGGTTCAAGCAGACATCCTGGAGACTAAACTCCCGCTGAATGCATCTACAGCAGAATGAACAGATGCGAGGACAGAACCTCACGCACGGATGGCAGGCTTGCGGACAGCGATTATCAAAAGAAAAATTCCTTAGAAACAGCAAGGGATCGTGAGAAATCAATCCAACAGCTACCAGATGATGCAAATAGAAATAACTTAGACTAACTGAAGCAATGAAAAAGCAGGAGGTAACACAAATGATTAGGGAAAAAAAAAAGTTCAGACATCATAGCAGAAAATTTCCCTGGCAGGGAAAAAGAATTTGATGTAGAGATGAGTGAAGGATAAAAAATCCAATTAGCCATGATAAAAAATAAATAACTAAAAATCTACAGCCAGATAGTCAATGTCTCAGTTGCTCTTTTCTCCTTGCTGGGACAAATACTCGACACCCAAAACTGAAGGAATGAAAGGCTTATTCAGCTCACAGTTAGTGGAGGTTTCAGTCCATACTCAGCTGGCTCCACGGCAGAGTGGCACAGGGCAGAGAGCAGCCGTTCACGGAGGCGGCATCAGTGCAGCACCTAGGAGCCTCTCGCTCTTCCTTATACTGTTTTCAGGCTATCTGCCCCGGGGTAGGTGTAGCACTCACACCTGTAATCCCAGTATTGGATCAAGAACTAAGGGGCCAGGGATATAGCTTAGCAGCATTAAGCGCCTGCCTGGCAAGCACAGGTCCTGAGTTCAATCCCGGATACTTGCAAAAACAAGAGTTACTCACAATGGGCTGGGGAGCACCTGCCTGGCAAGTCCAAGGCCCTGGGTGCCGTCTCCAGCCCTGCATGTTGTGCTGGCACCAAATCAATAAATTTAAAAAACAAAAAGAATCCCGAACTCTAGAAGCTGCCCCATAACTGCATGAGGCTTTGGGGGGACAACTGGACACAAACCGTAACAGTCAACACAACTGTAGATATTAAAAGCTGTTAGAGGGGAAAAAAAAAGTCACCTACCAAGGAAAGCCCATCAACACAAAGTTCTCCACACAAACGCTCAAGTTAAAAAGAGCTTGAAGTATTTCAAACCCTCCAAGCTCCAACCTATATTGATGTACCCTACAAAATAATCTTTTTTTTTTTTAAATGTTCAGTTATTTAATTAAGTTCTTAGTAAGAAATGTACAACACTAGTTTATGAGGATAAATAAACTTTTTTGTCAGAATAAAAACAGATCGCAGGTAGCCCTGGAGCTGAGGAACAGCTCATTTTTGCTAAAATCTGTGAGTCCACCGCTTTCTGATCCACCCTGCGCTGCTCTGAAATCTGGCATCTCTCTTTCTGGGCGTTGAAGATCTCACCCTCCTGGTGTCTGGGTTTCTGCAGCTGCTGCTTTTTTTATTTTTTTCTTTTTTCTTTTTTTTGTATTTTAGGGAAGGACCTACAGGGTGTTCAGGGTCTCACCACTAAATTGGACTTGTAGTGATCCGCCTGTTTACGGCCTCCCAAGAGCTGGGATTACAAGCTTCTTCTTCTTGAAGTAAACATTAGTGAGGTGAGGATGATCAAGATGGTGCCAGGAGGGATGCTAGATCGAAGTCTCCTCACATGCTGACTGAAGGGTTTCTTGTAGCTCAAGAGCTCTCAGGGCACATCTTCAGTAGGGCAGTATCTAGGATATTTTGAAGCTTAACCACCTGGGTACCCCCATTTTTCTCCCCACCGACTGGTTTTGTGATGGTAGCAAGAACTTTCTCCCTCTTTTTCTTTTCAGCCTTTGATTTAACAGCTGTGCACTTTCTCTTGTACAAAGCCTTTCTGGAATACACAGCAGACTGGGAGTTATCTACCGATTCCTCTAGCCAGGACAGGGTTTCGGCTGCAGGGGGGCTGCCCCTTCTTGCACTTTTCTGCCCTCCCCTTACCCTTTTTGCCAGTACCACTGGCAGCAGCCTTCTTGCCTTTGAGTTTCTTCTCTTTAGTGTCTGGCTTCTCAGTTTTTTCACCAGCCATCTTGCAAGATGGGAAAGAACTAAGTTTCAAGATTAACTTTCAAAATAGAAAAATAGATACTTCCATAGCAAAGAATACCTGAGGAAATTCATGAACAACAAACCAGCACTCCAAAATGTTCTGAAGGACATTCTAGAAAGAGATAATGAAGACTACAACTCCATGAACTGCGACAGGATGAATCCACCAGGCAAGGTGCACAACTAAATGAGGGCAGGAGGAAGGAGCCAAGAGCAGGGAAATATCAGTTATGAGCATCAGTGTTAATGGTCTTAGCTCACCAATCAAAAGAAGCAGACTGGTGGAAAGGTTCAAGAAGCAAAATCCAACAATGTGCTCCCTATAAGAAACACATTTAGGGGCTGGGGAGATAGTGCCTGCCTGGCCAGTGCAAGGTCTTGAGTTTGAACCCTGGTCCTGCAAAAAAAAGAAAAGAAAAAGGCAGCAGAAACACAATTAAAGAAATTCAGCTATGTGTGGTGGTGCACACCTATAATCCCAGCCTTTAGGAGGCTGAAGCAAGAGGATCACTACAAGGTCAATGCCAGCCTCAACTACACGGCGAGACCCCGTCACAAGAAAGAGCAAGAAAGCAAGAGTGAGCAAGCGAGAAAGATTCTTAGGCTGGAATGGAAAATAATACTAGTCTACTGTGTGACAGGAAAACAAAAAACCAGGAGTGGCTATTCTATTTTCAGACACTGGATTTCAAGGCAAGATTGTTTAAGACAGACAAAGAAGGTCATTACATCCTTGTTAAGGGGACAAACAATCCAAGAGGAAGACATACCAGTCATAAATATTTATGCACCAAATACCAATGCACCCAACTATATAAAACGAATATGAACAGATACGAAAAATAAGCACCACTATTATTGTACTGGGGTATCTCAGTATCCCACTGTAACAAACAGATCAACTAGACGAAGAAAAATATCGGAACTGAGTTAAACTTCTGAACAAATGGACTTAGTAGATGTCTACGGAGTGTTCAAGCCACAGTACCAGAATACACATTCTTCTCAGCTGTACATGGGCTGGCCACAAAGGTAGACCACATACCACATCATACAGCATGCTTATGTAAATGCAAAGGAACTGAAATTTTCTCTTGTATAGTAACAGACCACAGTGCAATGAAAGTAGCAGCCAGTGGCAAAAGGAGCCACAAGACCTTCATAAACAGGTGGAAACTAAATCCTCCAAACCAGTGGGTCACAAATGAAATTAAAGAAGAAATCAGGGGCCGGCGAGATGGTTCAGTGGTCTAAAGCGCCTGCTTAGGAAAGCTCAGGCAACTGCAGGGACTGCGGTTCGATCCCCGGCACCACATGCTGCGCCAGCACCACCACCAGGGCAGGCTGAGCCAGCCACAAAATAAATAAAATAAAGAAACAAACAAACACAACAAGCAAACAAATAAATAAATAAAAAAAAAAAGAAATCAGACAGTTTCTACAGTTAAAACAATCATGACAGTGCAACATACTGGCACTTACGGGACACGATAAAAGCAGTCCAACGAGGGAACTTTATTGCAGTGAATACCCATACTGGGAAAACAGAGTGAGCACAAGTAACGTAATGTTGAACCGTAAGCGTCTAGAAAAACAACAAGCCAAGGCCAAAGCTTGTACAAGGAAAGAAAATCTAAAGAGCAGAAATTAATGTCATGGAGGCTAAGAAAACAATATAAGGATCAATGAACCAGAGAACTAGCTCTTTGAGAGATTAATAAAGGGGTTGCGGATATAGCTCAGCAGCACAAGCACCTGCCTGGCAGTGCAAGGCCCCAAGTTCAATCCCTGGTACCAATGGAAAAAAAGAAAAAACCTACCAACAAAGAAAAGCCCAGGCCCTGGAGGATTCACTGTGAACTCTACAAGAACGTAGAGAAGATCTAATACTTCTCCAATTCTTTAATAGAACTGCAAGGGAATCAATCCTCCCAATTCAGTCCCCCCAAAGCAAAACCAGAAAAGTTCCCAACTAAGAAAGAACTACAGGCCAATCTCCCTAATAAACACCAATGCACAAATCCTCATTAAATACTGGCAAACAGAATGCAGCAAATTAGCAAGAAGATTATGCCCAAGTAGGATTCATCTCGGGATGTGGAGATGGCCCACCATACATAAGTCAATAAATGTAAAATAAATAAACTTAAAAAAAAATAAATATAATATATTATAAACAGAGGAAAGAACAAAAATCATGCGATCATCTCAACAGATGCAGAAAAACCTTTTTCTTTCTTTTTTCTGGGTGGATCAAACTTGAGACCTTGTGCTTGCCAGATAAGCACTTATCCTGCTAAGCTATCCCCCACCCCTGAAAAAGCTTTTGGCAAAGTCCAAACCCATTCATGCTAAAAACTATAGGAAACTGGAATATATTGTCTTTATCTCAACCTGATTCATCTGTGACAAACCAACAGCCAACATCATACCAAAATGGTCAAGGGAGGAAAATCTAAAGAGCAGAAATTAATGTCATGGAGACTGAAAAAACAATATAAGGATCAATGAATCAGAGAACTTTTTGAGAGATTAAATAAAGGAGAAAAAAAACTGAAAAGTTTTCACTCTAAAATCAAGAACGAAACATAAAATAAAATCAAGAACGAGACAAGGATGTCCACTGTCACCACTCTTACTCAACACAGTCCTAGAAACTTTAGCAGGGCAATTAGACAAAAGAAAGAAATAAAAGTAATAAGGATAGGAAAGAAAGAAGTTAAATTATCATTTGTAGAAAACGTGATACTCTATATAAAAGACCAAAAAAACTCCACTAAAAGACTCCTAGATTTATTTAATAACCAGATTCAGTAAGTAGCACTGCTAGATACAAAATCCATACTCGAAAATCAATAGGGGCCAGCGAGAAGGCTCAGTGGACTGAAACACCTGCTTAGGCAAGCTTAGGTAAGCAAGGGACCACGGTTTGATCCCTGGAACCACATGCTGCACCAGCCCTTCCCGGCTGAGCTGGATACAGAGTCTGGGCATAACGGTGCATACCTATAATCCTAACACTGGGGAGACTGAAAACAGGAGGATCACCACGAGTCCGAGCTGCATAGTGAGACCCTATAACAACCAAATACATTAAAAAAAAATAGCCTTCCTATAGAGGAATAACAAATTCACTCAGATAAAAACTGGGGAAACAACACCTTTCACAATTGCATCTAAAAAATGAAATACTTAGGAATCAATCTAATGAAGGACATAAAGACCTCTACATTGAAAACAGTTCTCTCAGAAAGGAGACTGAAGAGGATATCAGAAAATGGATATTCAAAGCAATAGCTAAGATATTGGACAAAACAATTGTTCTGGATTCTAAAATAACAAAAACAACAAAAGAAAATGGAAAATATCCCTTGCTCTTGGGTAGGAAGAACCAATATAGTGAAAATGACCATACCTCCAAAACTGTTATACAGATTTAATGCAATTCCAATCAAAGTTCCAACAGCACAGCTCACAGAGTAGAGAAAACAATAAAAATACACTTGGCACCAGATGTCCCCTAGTATTGCAAAGGCCTTTGGAGGCAACAAAAGTAAGGCGGGAGCATCTAAATCCCGTACTTGAAGTACAGCCCCTTTAAGAAAGGGTGCAAGCAAATACATAAAAAAACATGAAAATCAAGCCTCGGTACCCATAAGGAAACACTCCGTGGGGCCTACCACACGCACTCGTTTAGGCGTGGTCTGTGGCTTCCTTCTGGATGCAACTGGCAGAACTGAATAGCTGCAGGAGACCACACAGTGCACAAAGCCGGAAACGCTGACCACCTAGACCTCTGCCAGATGTGTGTTGGTTCACGGTCTATCACATTAAATACACAAACTTAGTTTCAATATGAAGGCAGTGTGGTTACTTTGAATAGAGTCTGATGTACCTGGATTTGAATCCCAGCTATATCTCTACTAGCTTTGTGATCTTGTTCAAGGGACCTAACATTTTTTTTGGATGATGAGGTTGATAATGACTTTAAACACACCTTTGTAAGTACTGGAGTAATACATGTGTCATGTTAGCACATAAAAAATGGAGGCGATCACCCTCTGGACGGGACTCTGATGTCAGGATCTGTTACCAACTGCGTGATCCTGGGAAATTCACTTTATCTCTTTAAGTCTCATTTTCCTCATATGTAAAATAGGGATGATAATAATGCTAATTTCATACAGTTATTATAAGGAGTAAATGGGATGATGCATATACAACAGTAAGTTCTTCATTACTTGCTAAGTATGCAACGGAAGTTGGTAGTTGTCATTTGGGGTGGTCACGGTTACAGTTTACAACACTGCTTTTGGAGGCCGAGAGATCGGAGCATGAATTCTGGCCTGGGTGTTTTGGTTAGTGTCTCTAAGACTCAGTGTCCTTATCTGTAAAATGGAAGTAGTAACACTAACTAAGGAGGTTATCTGGGTTAAATGAGATAACCTACTTAGCACAATGGTTGGCAAATATCAAGTGCTCAATAAATGTTGTCAAATGACCAACTTAAAAAAGAAAAGAAAGGGTGCAAGAAATAAACCAGATAGCAAAGCTGAGGAGTGACATGAGGGACAGGGACAGGCAGACGCCTGGCACAGGATGGCACATGCACAGCAGGCACCCTACAAACACATACCAAAGGAGCGCGTGCACACACACATGCACATACACACACACACACACACACACACACACACACACACACGTCCTGTCCACTGCCGGAACACACTTGGCATCCCCTGCAGCCCATGCACCCTGCCCCGACCGCTGCCTCCCTAGCTCGCTGTCCTTCGCTGCGCGGACAAGCGCGTGAGAGGCAGGAAGGCTGACTTCCACCCGTGAGCAGATTTACCCAGGCTCGCTCTGCTACCCCCACAGAGGGGCTGCATGACTTCATGCCTGGTTGTCTTTTGTTCCCCACCTTTCGAGATCTTTGAAGAACAGCAGTGTGGAACCCACACACTGGATCATGTCCAATAAAATCACACATGCCTGAAGATCATGGTCAGTGCACAGAGGGGACACGGAGGCCAGAGGAGGCTGCACCCCCTGCGCCAGACTCCCAATGGACCCCAATGGACCACGCCCTCAGAAATAGGAATTGACACACATAGTGGGTGTAGGCTACCGTGCCCCTTCTCCCCGTCTGTGCCTGTGAGGAGCCTCTAGACTCCTGGGTGCTCCAACCCCCCATGGCACTTCTCGGGCCTGCCATCCCATGCAGCCATGGGAGTTAGCAGCAGGTGACTGGGGACTCGCAGAAGTCCTGCTGTACAGCTTCGCCCCATCACGACACCTGCACAGGGGCTCCATGATGTTGTGATGTTCACCTGCGGTTCACTGCTGCTCAGGACCGCAGCCTCAGGTGGGGGATGTGAGTCTCCACGCTGCTCAGCAGGGCTGGCACCATGACAGAAAAAATATGTCTTGGACTACAGCAGTGGACAGTGGGATGCAGTGGACACCTGAGGTCTGGCATCCTCCAACTCACCTGCAGCCTGCAGAAGAGATCCACATTGCCTTTGTGGCCACCGTGGGGCCAGCTGGGGCTCTCTGTGTGATCACAGCTCCCTGGGCTGCAAGGAAACAGAGAAAGGAGGCTGCTGGGTGTGGCCCACCGCCCTCCTGCCCCAGCAGCAGCCAGCAGGGGTGGCAGAACCCAGCAGAGCTCTTCGGGTTAGCCTCCTCAGGTTGCCTTCTGTAACACGAAAAACCTGCTGGCACGGACGAATGCCAGGAAGTGCTAGAGGGAAATCCCAGGCACACGCGTAGACCACCATGCTACCTCCCAGCCTCTAGAGGGGAATTCCACGCCCTATCACGATGAAAGCGCTCAATAAACAAGGCACGCAGGACGCACACGAGAACCCAGAGCCAGCATCTCATCCCACGATCAAAGATGGGATGGTTCCCTCCATAGGGACAAGCCCAGACAGCCCACGTACCACCTCTGTGACCCTGCACTGCGAGTCCCAGCAGGGGACTTCAATGAGAAAACAATAGGCATCCAGGGTGGGGAGGACAGATTACACCACTCTGACTCACAGGCGACAGAAGCTTACATATGGGAACCGCCAAGAAGCTGCACAGAGCACCTATTAAAATTCAGCTACTTCTGTGAAGGGCGTGTGTGGGGCACATGCCAGTAATCCCAGCATGAGAGGCTAAGGCAGGAGGATCAAAAGTTTCAGAATCAGGATCACAAGTTAGCAAGAGGGCTGGGGACGAGGCCAGGGAGATAGCTCAGGGGCACAAGTGCCTGCTTGTCCAGCCCAGGCTGTGCCACGGGCAGGAAGCACACGTGAGGCTGGAGGCTGGTGCTGTGCGTACACGCTGGTGCCCCCGAGCTGCTCTTGGGAGGTCAAGGGAAAGGGGCCCAAAGCCCCTCTGCCTGGCTTGCAGGGTTCCGGCTACTGCACCCTGGCAGGAAGAATTTCTAACACTACTGGCTGCACGGAAATAAAACTGAGAGGCACTGACACACCCCGGGCTAGACAGGCTCCACCCTGGATGGTTCCTCCGGACCTCTGCGGGACTAAGGGGGCGGCAGGACACACGGGCCAGGCGCTGCGCTAGCTGACCGCGGTCTGCGGGTGGCCTTTATGACACGATGACATACTACGTCAGCCTCACCCCACTGCCTGCGTGCCGCCCACCGCTCCGAGGACCGCTCTCTGCCTTTGCCCGTGTCTTTACGTGTACGGCAGCTGCCAGGCTGTTTCCTGTTCCTCACATTATGCACCCCGAACCCCAGACCACAGCAGAGATGGTGCTGTGCGGACAGAGCTGGCACACTCCACGGGCCCTGACCTCGCAGCTGTGCGCAGGCGGCTGGGCCAAGGGCAGCGCAGCGTCCTCAGAACCATCGCGAAAAGGACCCTGGCACCACGCTGACCTCTGGTAGAAGTCCATCAGCACGTCAACGAGACCCGCGCACGCCACCTCCAGGTCCCCGCCGCAGCCTCCTGAAGCCAAGGGCGCAGGGAGGAAGTGCTCGTGGATCGCCCACTGGTGAAAGTCCTGCCTGCAACAGCAGATGAGGCCGCTTGGCGAATGCTGTGTGCCCTGGAGGCCACACAGTGGGGACCGCACATCCTGGTCACTACACCGAGGCCCCGAGAAAGGCCTAGGCAAGGCTCATCCCCCTGGGTGGCTGTACCCTGACGACCCTGGTCATGGAGTGGACAGCCTCACAGATGTAGGCCAAGTCACTGACCAACAGGCACAGCTGGGCCACCGGCAGCCACCGAGCCAGGCGATGCTGCAGGTGCCCACGGGAAGGGTCTCATGCACTCGCTTACTGCAGTCTGCTACGTGGAGAGCCAGCGCCAGGGACAGCCCACAGGGCCACGTGGCCAGGAGCACCTGGAGCTTGGGCAGCGAGGGCGAGGCCACCTCCACCTGTGCTGCACCTGGCTGAGTGCAAGGAATCCAGAATGCATCTAGACATGGCAACAGGACCTCAGGGCTAGGGGGCTCCCCGGTGACCCCTGCTAGCGTGCCCAGATGTGCACCCTGAGAAGGAGCCACCAGCCACACTGGCTCCACAGAGAGCTGGTGGTTACGTGGCCGCTCTGCTGTTAGTCAGGGAGAATGGCCAGGCCTGCTCCCCTTATTTTTCTTCAGTTCACCCAGAGCCTGATGCTGCAGCCACAGCGCATGGAGCGCCTCAGACCACACGGGATGGGGCAGCTGCTCCAGCCACCTGCCCTGACTCCTCACTCACGTACGTCTGTGGTGACCGTGGTGACCACGCTTCCCTCGCCACGCCCAAGCTGCACACCTGGCCTTTACACCTGTTGTGGCGCCAAGACCCCCAGGGCCTGGGCTGCTGGGCTCCACCTCAAGCCTGCCCCGCAGGCCCCACCCCCAGCCCGTGCTTTCACGGCCCTGTGTTGTATTAGAGCTCTTCCTTCCCTAAAGTCCTCCTCCTCCAGCCGCTTCCTAGGGGGCAACAGTGCCCAGCTCCAGGCAACAGCCCAAGTGGGCGGGGAGTGGGTGCGCTGCGTCTGCCCTCTGTATAAAGGTGCTGTCCAGACGGGCTCGTCTCCTTACCCTAGCCCCCAACTTCCAGAACATTCTGGAAATGCCTGACACACAGCGGGAGCTCCATAAGTGTTTATTAAATAAAAGAAATGACTGAAATCAGTCTCTAAAGATACCGTTTGCCCAAACAGTCCACTGAGGACACAATGAAACCACTCTTACGACAACGCAGACCACCGTGCCGGGCCTGTGCCGGGCTGCCCACGGCACTCACCTTTCTGTGTCTGACAGAGGATCGGCTCCAGGGCTGATTTCGAGTTCCAGCTGCAGCCAGTCTCTGTAAGTCAACTAGACACAAGGAGTGACCCACTGCAGCGAAGACCACACACCGCGCCCGGTTCGTAAGCCCTGCCCTGGTATCCTGAGGGCAGAGGGCAGGGCCGTGCTGTGGGGAGGCTGCAGCCCGCAGGGCTCACGGCACGGAAGCCACCCTGCCCTCCTCCAGGGGGTGTCTGCCTCGTGTCACTTCCCTGCCGGGAGACCCAACACCTCCAGCACAAGGTGTCTGCGCAGCAGGCCACGCTCTCCCCCAACCCCATCTCAGCCCTTAGAATGTTCCAGACTTCAGAGTGTCTTGGAGAAGGGGTGCTCAGCCATTCAACACTTTCTCCCAGGACGAAAAGGTCATTTTATGGACTGCATCTCACACCATGGATGAGAAATGAAGAACCGATAAGCCCTGGAAACGTCAGCACTGCTTACAAACCCCGGGGTGACGCTAGCCAGCACCGCTGGGGCAGACGCTGCTTGTGAGTACACACTGCCAGAGCCAGGTGTGGTGGGGCACGCCTGCAGTGCCAGCACTCGGGAGGCTGAGGCAGGAGGATCCCTGTGAGTGCTTCCCACCACCCAAAAAACTACCCTGCCTGGGGCCAGCAAGATGGCTCAGCGGTCTAAAGCGCCTGCTTAGGCAACCACAGGGACTGCAGTTTGATCCCTAATACCACATGCTGTGTCAGCCCCACCCCCAGGACAGACTGAGCCAGCCATGACATACATACATACATACATACATACATACATACATACATATATACATACATAGTTTAAAAAAAAACAACAAAAACTACCTTGCCTGCTCTTCAGTACCCTGTGGCATCTACAAACCTATTCTCTGTCAGGGGTTACACAGCAGTACTAGGAAATAAAGGATTTTCTAGGTCCCGTGACAATGAGCCCTTCTGCAGCTACACACATGCACAGTAGTGTACTTCTTGTCTCGCGTTCTTAGAACGGCTCCATAAAAAGGGGAACTGATCGCAAAACCTCACATTACATGGAAAAGCGTGTCAGAGAACACCTCGGCAGCACAGCCCACGAGGGCAGAGCCCAGAGCCGGGCTGCAGGACGGCAGCGGACTCACACATGTTGGGCCAGGACCATGGCCAGGACTGAGCAGGCAGGCAGCCTGCCAGGAGCTGGGCACAGCGAGCTTCTCCCGCTCCACCACTGCCGTCCATGGCGGAGGCCTCGCCTAGACCGCACGACCCACACAGCTAACAACGACGGCCTGACGAGGGTCAGCGCAGTGTGGGGGCTCTGGGAATCGAACACGCCGTACGCACCTAGGAAGTAACCGCAGGCCTGCTGGGCCACTTCACGTGCCGGACAAGGCCAGGGAGTGCGGCGCCCGTGCCCCATCTCAAGGCCTGGCCTCTAGCGTACAGCTTTAGAGCTGCACGCCTGGGATCCCAGCACCCAGGACACTGAGGCAGGCGGGGTGCTGTGAGTCTGAGGACAGCCTGAACAACTGGCAAGGCCCTGTCTCAAGCAAAAAAAAAGCTGGGTGTGGGGGTGCACACCTGTAATCCCAGCACTCCAGAGGCTGAGGCAGGAGGATCGCTCTGAGACCAGCCTGGACTACAAAGTGAGCTCAAGGCCACGCTGAACTACACAGTGAAACCCTGTCTGGAAAAGACCAAAAAAAGTTTTATTCACCCTTAGAAACCTGTCTGCAAGAAATGACTGTTTAGAGACCTGGCAGAGCACACCGAGGTCTTCCTGCAGCCTCTTAAGTTACACGTGACACTACAGCGAGCCAGGAAGCTCTCACGCAGACTCAGCCTCACAGACTCAAGGGACACACAATGTCACCCAGGACAGCCACCTACCTGAAACTCTGGCTCTTCCAGCAGCTTCCGGAAGCTGCTCTGTCTCCACAGAGCAAGAGCGGCGCTCCGCCAGTCTGCGGAAGGCAGGCACAAGGGTCTCCAGGGAGAGCCAGCTGCGCTCTGCACAGCGTGAGGCTCTCGGGCCTGTGAAACCAATCTGAGCACAGCAAACTGGAACTGAGACAGCGAGAGGGTCCGCAGTGAGCAGGGACCAGTGGCCGGCAGCACCCCCTCTACGAGGTCTGCCTGCTCCAAAGCCCTGGATCCCGCCAGGAGCCCCGCCACATCCAGAGCGCCGGTGGCCATGCTGTGCACAGCCTGTGGGCACATCCCATGGCCGGACTGCTTGCCGACATCCACCGTGCTCTCCAGCACGGGGTCTTCACTGACAACGCCAAAAGGGCGAGGCAGTGTCTTACTGTGAGCACTCCGCCTGGCCTGCGAGGGAGACCAACCGTGGCTGCCCGAGGGCCCTGGCTCCCCAGCGAGTTGGGAGCCTGCCACTCTCTCTAACCTCACCAGTAAGTCTCACTCCTGGTCCTGGGACCAGGTCCCGCAAAGCCACTGATGACGCAAACGGCTGCGGCTGGATCCCCGCACCTATGCTCCTCGGAGCATGCCGCAGCAGTGCAGGCCTGGACTCGCAAAGCCTGTCAGTCTGCTGTAACGTGAAGCCTAGAACGGAAAACCCCTGGCTCTACGCAGAGGTGCCCGTTAGAATTCAGGGCACAGAGAAGGGGCTGGGGGGCTGGGCTCCATCCTCAGCACTCAAAAGGTATGTATAAAATAACCCTGACTCATGCTCCAACTTTACTGTCACTCTTGAGAGTCAGGGGTCTTGACACTCATTGCATTTCTGCCCTTCTCGTAAATGTGACAAGCACTGCGACACAATGGAAATCCATGGCACTACCACGTTTCCCTAAAGAGAAAGATAGATAGGCTCTACGAGCACTTGTCTTGGAATTGATCTGTTCCCGCCTGCATCCGCATTTGCGTCTTTATTTTTTATTTTTTGAGACAGGGTCTCACTGTGCAGTTCAGACTGGCTTTGTGCTCAGTTTTGTAGCTGGTCTTGAACTCGCACCGATCTTCCTGCCTCAGCCTCCCAAATGCTGGGATTACAGGTGTGTGCCCAGCTGGAGACCCACCTTTTTGATAAGGCCTGGAGATAAACAGCTGCGCAGGGCTCCATGGGGCTGAGGGGAGAACCTGCACCAGGAGTAGGTGACAGCTGCCGTGCAGAACCTATGACAGAGAGGAGGGTCCTGACCACAGCCACCCCACGTCCCGCCGCGCAGGGCAATAGGGAACACGGCATCCTGGCTCCCAAGGGTGGGCTGGGCGTGGGGGGTGCACACCCATCATGCCAGCACTCTGGGAGGCCGATGCAGGAGGACTGTAGCTAAGCCTAGCTGGGGCAACTTAGTGGCTTAAAAAGACCCTGTCTGTAAACTCAGTGTAGACCCTGGGTTCAACCCCATAACACAAAGCCACCGCCAGCAGCAGGGATATAGGAAACTGAACTGCACACAGCTGAACTCAGGGCCCTCTGTCACTGCGTGGCTGATGGCGAGACGCTGATCACGCCTCAGCAGCCTCAGCCCAGCAGCTGTCTCCACGAACTCCTCCGCGGCAAAGGCCGACAGCATGCCTGGCTTCTTCAACTTACTTTGGGCACTGGGCACTGAACCCAGAGCCTCATGCAGCTCAGGGACAACTCTGGGACTCTGTACCCCGGCCTGTCTTCTTTATCTGGCGACTAGTGGTATGTGTGGGGGGCATGATTTAGGAGTGAGGATCAACTGACTCACTTCAGGCAGAAGAGCGCAGACTCCCCGGCACGGCAGGACAGGAGGCCACTGAGGAACTCAGGGACAGGAAGGCTGCGGGCGGCTGCGGCAGGGCCTGGGTCCACCCCTGGGAGCGTGGCCCTGGCCTCCCCCAGGTGTACAGCCAGGGCAGCCAAGCCCAGAATGTGTGAGGCACTCAGGCTCGGGCCCTGAAAGGAACACAGGCAGGAGGCAGAACAGCGATGGCTGCTCGGCACCGAGGGCCGGCTCAGGCCGCGGCGGCAGAGCTTACCTGGTGACGCAGCAGCTGGCAGAGCCGGGCGAGGACTGCAGGCAGCAGTGCACGCGCACACAAGGTCCTCACGAAGAGTGCGGCCCAGGTGCCCTGCCTGCAGGGAGAGCAGAGCCTCATGCCGGCTCTCACAGTCTACGTGGCCTCCTACAACAGTGGCCAGTACGGGAGGCCTCCGTGAGGGCCGGGTGGTCCCCACAGCACGTGGACGGGCAAGTGTTCCACAGTGCCCCAGGCTGAGAACATGGCGCCTGGCCCCCATGGCCACCCCGTGACCCTCTTGGGCCCTCACCTCTCTGGGGGGGCAAAGCTGCAGGCTGCGGTCAGGTTCTGACAGAAAGCCATCAGCAGCAGATCCACAACCTGGAGGGGACACAGACACCCGAGGCCCAGCCTTGAGCACGCAGCGCCAGGGCACCACAGTGGCGCCAAAGGGGCAGAGGAAGTCACAGGACAAGCGGGTCCCAGGGAGGCTGCCCTCCACCCTACACCTGCCCAAGCTGTGAGACCCAGAGAACTGGGACGATCACAGCCAGAGGACACAGTTTAAGCTTTGAGGCTGCAAGTGCCCTCTAACACACATCTTTAAAATGCAAAGGAGCCCAACACGGTGCTGCACACCTGTAATCCCAGCTACCTGGGAGGCTGAGGCAGGAAGATTACAAGTAGAAGACCTGGGGAACTGACTGAGAGCATGTCTCAAAACAGAACTGAAAAACTGAGCTGGGGATACAGCTCAGGGATAGAGAGCTTGCCTGACATGACCAAGGCCCTGGGTTCAGTTCCGACCAAAACGTCCCCCAAAGTAAAAGAGCTCCTCTTATACAAATAGGCCAAGGTGGCCTGGCCAGCCCCAGCAGGGCGGCGCCTGGGCCCTCGACAGCTGCGAGCTGCCACACCCACCACCTGGTGCTGCTGCGGGACATCCCGGGCAGGGGAGCTGAGCCGAATCACTTCCTCAGCACAGGCTTCGTCCCTCCTGCAACCCACGACAGCATCAAGCTTCTCAGCAACCACAGCCATCTGAGCAGACAGAGCTGCAAGTAGAGGAACCATAAGACAGGCAGAAAGCAGGAGGGATGGTGCCCGGGGCGCAGGGCTGGGGGAGGCGGCCGCTCCGCCTGCCTCGGGCCCCTGCATGACAAGGGACCCACCCATCGAGCCCAGCCCGGCAGGGCAAGCCATGTTTATCCACCCAGCACAGAGCGGGCAGCTCGGCCCGGCACGCCCACCACTCCCTCCTGGACTGGCCGAGAGCTGACAGCGTCCTCTGCACAAGGTGATGTCGCTCAAGCACGAGCCTCTCAGAGGCCCCATTCTGAGGACGACAGTCCCAGCGCGCTACAGAGTGAAGGCTGCCTCAGCGCTGCCAGAAGCGGGCTGGCCCGGCCCCCTTCAGCCCTTGCTCCCTCAGTGGGAGCAGGAGCAGGACATGACAACAGTCCTGGCAGCCTCGAAGCTGAAATGACAGGGTCACTTGAGGCCTGGAATCGGGGGACGGAGGCCCCAAGACAACAAGGGCTGGGAGCTGGGCTCGGGGTGTGTGTCTAGGAGACTGAGGCACGAGATCACAACTCAGCTCAGACAGAGAAACTTAGTGAAAGCCTGTGGGGAGGTAGCTCAGTCCAAAGCCCTGAGTTCGATTCCCAATAGGACTAAAAGAAATAAACACACAAAGCCCCAGACAACAGGCACCACATCCTGCCTGAGCAGGCTGCGAGCTCACACGCTGGCGTCATGCACACGGGCTGGCACGGCAAGAGACCACCCCACCCCAGGCAGCTGCGCGTGAAGCCAAGCCCACCTGGGAGAGAGGAAGCTCCGGCACACCGCGCGTTGCAGCCTGGGTGTGCTGGGAGGTGGGACCTGTAAAGGACAGGTCTGGAGCAGGGACATGGGCAGCGTCCCTCAGAGGGACCAACCAGCCAGTGCTCTCAACGGCTGGACTGGCCTCCTCAGCCTCACTGGCTCCCTCTCACAGTGAGATCCTGCTGCTCTACCGTGCTGGCTGAAGCCAAGCCTAAGGGCACTGCCGATCCTGGACTTCGAGCCTCCCGAATGTAGCTCTTTTCTTTATAAGTCACCCAGCTTCAGGTATAAATACCTAAATGTGCTTGGTGAAAACGGAGTGTAGACTTAGACCCTGCGTGTATCACACAAAGAGCCCTGCGCCAAGAGTCGGCGACTCAGGTCAGCGCTGCCGGGAACAAGCAGCTCCGCGGCGTGGGGAGCCCTTCATTCCCTTACTACAGTCCCGTATGCTCGAGCCACAGAAAGCAAGCCGCGCCTCCCCTAGGTGCCCCGGGCTTCCTCCTCTGGAGAGTCCAACAGTGGAACACACAGCTTTGGGTGAGGGCCGCAGTAGCCACACTGGCCCATCTCCCATCATCCTCAGCAGGCAGCTTGCTGCAGGCAAGCTCGCTCGACCACGGGGAAGACATCCCCAGGGGCTCCCACCACAGCTGTGCGCACTCACCTGGGATGCACACCCCACCACAGGCCTGGGCCCTTACCGTCATACTGCATGGGGTCGGCCATCAAGGCTCTGAACTGCCCTAGTGCAGCCCTGAGTGGCCCCAGGGCCTCTTCCCCACAGCCGGGCTCTGTCCCAGTTCCTGGGTCTGCACCTGAGGGAGGGGTGGGGCGCTTCAAGTTGGCCGCAGGAAGGGAAAAGCAAGCCCCAACGACCACAGCTCTGTACAGATGTCGGATACAGGCTCTGGGGCCCACGAAGAGGCACACAAAGTCCTCTCTGAGCCAGCTGCTCCATGTCACAGCAAAACCAACGCACTCTAGGCTGCTGGGCACAGCTTACGCACCAGCGCCTGGGCTCCATCTCCACCAAAGTGACACGTTAATAAACAAATTTAGAAAAGCTGGATTGTGGTTACGACTAGCTCATATGCGACTGCAGAAAGAACAGCGCAGTCCTAAAGACTGCAGGGCGGTCCCAGAGGCAGCCACAGCCCCTACTCAGTAAGTCACACTCCGTTCTGCAGGACACGGGTCCAGACCTCCCCCCACCACCCTCGCTACACAAAGGAAAGTTGGCCGCATCTCTGCGAAGAACAAAACCAGCGCGAGGTGGCTGGAAAAGGACAGCGCAGGCTGTCCAGGGCCAGAGGCTTCTCCAAAATGGAAGCTAGCAACAGGCTGAGCTCCGTCCCTGCACCCTGACAGACACTGGGAGGACACTCCAGAGCCCTCGGGGCAGGCCTCAGCACAGACCCCACGGGTCAGGGCTGCCATGCTTCACCTGCTCACATCTCGGGTCTGCATGGCTGTAGTATATGGACCAAGGCTGAGGAGGAGGCCCCCGAAGCAGTGCTGGCCGGGGCGGCAGCAGCAGCTGGCCAGAACAGGCTCACAGAGGCCTCGGCCTCAGGCACAGGGAACCTAGCTGTGCAGCAGCTCCCCCAGCTGACAGGAGGCAGTGTCACCCGCCAGTGAAGTGCTCTTGTCAGTGCTGACACTAGCTGACACAGCTGGAAGAGCCAGGGCCCAGGGAAGGGGCCGTGGGGCTGGCCCAGGCCTGAGTCCCTGTCCCCACACACACCCCCAGCTAAATGCTCAGAAAGTGGTGTCTGTAACCCACCAGGGCCTGCCCTAGCCCCTTTAATGGCCTCCAGAGCACAACAGACCCTGCAGAGTGCAGGCCACGTGGCCCCGGGCACAGTGATGGGGCCTGGCGTCACAGTTGTGGCAGCCCCTGCCCCACCCCTGGCCTGAGCACACAACCCGACCCGAGGCCACCGAGGCTGGCACCCAGGGGCAGGTGCACATCCTAGAGTCACAGAAGAAAGGGGCTGTGGCCTTACGCTCCGGCTTCTCCTCCCTGGCAGCAGCGCAGGCGTGGCAGTAGGCGGCATAGACAGATGGTGGGATCTTGTCTGCCCTGTGTCAGGAGACAGTAAGTCAAGTCTCAAGTCCACACTGTCTCTTTTTTGGTATTTAATACAGGGTTACAGGGTCTCACTACACTGGTCGGACTCGTAGTGATCCTCTAGCTTTCAGCCTCCCAAGAGCTGGGATTATAGGTGCGTGCCACCATGCCCAGTCTCAATCTGTGGCTCAGCGTGCCCCAGGGCGGGGGTGGAGCCAGCAGGCACACTGGGGATGGAACCAGTCCCTGCATCTGCCTAATCAGGCGCTTTAATCCGCTGAACTATCTGGCCGGCCCTCAAGTTCATACTTTTTTTGTGTGTGTCTTTTTGACACAGGGTCTCGCTATGCAGTTCAGGCTGGCTTTGAGCTCACTTTTACAGCCCAGGCTGGTCTTGAACTCGCACCAATCCTCCTGCCTCAGCCTCCCAAGTGCTGGGATTGCAGGCGTGCGCCACTACACCTGGCTTCACGCTTTCAAAGCTGTTCTAAAATAAAAAACTAAACATTAAATTTAAATGAACTGTACAGTACTGCATAGAGGTTTTAGAAGACTGACACGGGATGAGGAGTGGGAAGAGGGTCCGGCAAGCACACGTGTGCCCACTGACCTCAGCTTGCAGGTGCCCTGGCAGCCTCAGGCACCATCTCCTCAGGCTGTCTGTGCTACACTCATTGTTTTGAGATGGTCTTTGGCAGCCCTGTCACCACGTGAACAATGCCGCACTACGTCAGTGAATTTTAAAACCTTGAAGAGTGAATTTCTAAAAATCTACAATAAGTCTCAGAAAGGGGCTGGGGAGATAGCTCAGGGGTCTAAGTGCCTGCCTGGCAAGTGCGAAGGCCTGGGTCCGATCCACAGTAGTGCCTGCTGTGCTGGCCCCAGAACCCCAGGCATACTGTGCCAGCCCCGGAACCCAGCATGGCGTTGCATGCCTATAGTCCCAGCACTGGGGAGGCTGAGACAGGAGGACTGCTACGAGTTCGAGCTGCGTAGGAGACCCTGGACCAAAGAAATATTAAAAAATGAAATTATTTTAAGTCTCAGGAAAGGTTAAAAACCTAGGAACCACCCACGAAAATGAGTCAGTGGCCCAGTCTCTGACGCCACATTTCTCTATAAAAACCATCATTCTTTGCACCCGCTGGAAATGGCAGCCCCCCAAAGCCCTGGTGTACCTTCTCAGAGACTCGATAAAGGCAGTCCGTGCATCAGGAGCCTCTGGGAGCTGGGGGCAGGAAGGGGAGCGAGTGAGCCACGCACAGGGGTGCCCCCGCCCACAGACCTGGCGACACGCAACTCACCACACGTGGCGTGAGCAGAGCAGGGAGGAAGTGCGACACATAGTAGGGCCTCCTGAATATGCTGCAGCAGAGGGACAGACAGCGCCGCCGTGAGGGTAGAGAAGGGCGCCTGACGCCGCCCGAGGTCTCCAGCCCCGAGGGAGGGCTCTGCCTCCGTGCTGTGACGCTCGCTTCGGCAACACGGGGCCTTCGCACGGAGCCCCATCTCCAGCCCCTCACTTTTACACCTTCATTTTGAGAGGTCTGTCTCAATTGCCCAGGCTGGACTTCTGCTGCTCCAGCACCTCGAGCACTGGCTCACAGCCTTGTGGCACCACTTTCAGCTGTGACTCTGAGGCTTGTCGAGAAGTCCTCCACACTGTCCTGGGACACATCTCGCCAAGACATCTCAGCACTGGGACAATCACACGTCCCAGGAACAGGGACCCCATTCTACTCCTGCTGGGTTGGGCCACAGGACCTGGGCTCCTCCACAGCCCCGAGGACTGCTTTGGGGTTGTCGAAGCCAGACTCCTCAGAACTGAACTAAGAGTGCGTGCAGTGAAGGTTGGTCCACCCACGCAATTCAACACACCGCGACTGGGCTGGCGAGATGGCTCAGCGGTCTAAAGCACCTGCTTAGGCAAGCTTAGGCAACCTCAGGGACTGTGGTTCGATCCCCAGCACCACATGCTGCGCCAGCCCCACCCCCAGGGCAGGCTGAGCCAGCCATAAAAAAAAAAAAACGGGATTACACTGAATTCAGTCAAGTTTTACAGCTTAGTTGGGCTCACTCCCGGATCCCCAGGAAAGCATTAACCAGAACATGTACTACAGCTGCCTGTGGCCTCCATCCTCCCGCTCCGTCCCACACAATGGGGGCTCCACCGGGAGGCAGTTTCAGGTCCCACATGACTGGGGGCTCCACCGGAGGCAATTTCGGCAGCACAGTTCCAGAACTCTCTTCGTAACCAGAGCCTTGCTCTGGCCTGACAGCCACACCCCAGCTCCATCACCCACACACACCGTGACCCCAGCACACAGGCAGCTCCGTGAACACCCTGGCCACATCCAGGGGAGCCTGCCGCCCAGCGCCCTCGGTCCGCCCAAGCCTACCTGGCCTCCAGGACAGCGACCGGGATCTTCCCTGTATGCTCAAACATCGAGATGGCCTTCTCTACGTCCTGGGCCGCCTGCCTGCGGGGCTGTTCCCACCCGGGACAGGAGGAAGACACCGAAGGTGGGAGGGAGGAGAGAGGGAGCATCAGAGGCTGGCACAGCCTGCCCGGCCTCACAGCCAGGCGTCTCGACGCAGCCCAAGGTTAAAGGACCAGGTGGGACCAAGGGCAAGAGGACGGGGAACTCAGAGAGGCCACCGCGGGCGAAGCGGGGCTGAGGGGTGCTGCGGCTTCTGCCCTGGCACTCAGGCCAGGCCTCACTGTGGGCGGCCCCACCCCGAAGCCCCTACCCGCCGGACCGCTCTGCCCAGGGCGGCTTGCCCTGCCTCTCCACTCTGCCACTCAGGAAGCAGAAGGCTTAACTTCGCAGATTTAAAAAAACAGCGAAACAGCAACTTGTGAACAGCAGTCCATATTTGCTGGAAAACTACAGGACGTCCCTTCTCCCAGCACTAACAGCACCTATAAATGCTCTCTCGCAAGTGGCCACTGTAAGCCACAGAAGTAAAGGTGGTTTCTGCAGCAACACCCCGCTCGCTTGGCCAGCTGACACTCGCTTCCCACAAAAGCGGTCAGCCCTTCTCTGCAATTCCTAGGAAAACCACGCAGCCTGTACCCCAGGGGACGCCGGGGCTCCTCTGTGCCGCAGCCCCCAGCCAGCAGCCTTACAAAGCTGCAGACCTGGCAGGCAAAGCACCCCAGGGCGGGCTGCCGGCTGCACTCCGGGCAAATGGGGACCAGCCCCAGAGGACGAGCGCCCAGGCGTCGGCAGAGCAGCAGGCGCGGGCAGTCACGGCCACGTTACCTCTTCGATGTCCCCAGCCGAGGACACATCCTCATACAGCCCCATGTTCTCCAAGGAGACCTTCGGAAGAGGAAGAGGAAAGCTGGAAAAAGAAGCGGCTTCTGGCTGCTGCCAGCAGGCCAGGGAGGCCAGGGAGGCAGCGACTTGCCTTGAGGTCGGCCAGCCGCGTCCTAGCCAGCGAGACGTAGTCACCAAGCAGGCAGCGGTACTTGCTGGGGACCAGCGGCGGGTGCAGAACGTGGACCTGGGGCAGACAGCACGGTGAGCCACCTCCAGGGACCGCAGAGGAGCAGAGACGCCAGCCCAGCAGAGCCCAACACAAGGGCCAGAGTCGAGGGGGTGTTACCCTAGGGGTACTGGGGGCCACCTGTAGCCCACCCCACCTGTGCCAGGCGCCATCCTGGTAAAGGGACAAAGGACACAGAACCAACCAGAGAACAATGGGAAAGACCAGGCAGCAGGGGCTAAGGTCAGGCTCTGGGAGGGGTCTGAGGAAAGAGCTAGGGGTAGGTCCAGAAAGACCTGGGCCTCAGAACCCTGGTGCCCTAGAGCTCGGCCCGAGAAAGCATATTGTCCCACCCTAACCAAAAACACAATGGCACAGAAGGGTGCCCAGAGCTCAGGGAGCAAGGGGGCCCCAGCCAGCCTCCCCTAGGAGGCCCTCGCTTGCCACAGGCCTCACCAGTCCTCCCTGGGTGGGAGGCAAAGGTCTAACAGGAACAGAGGCTGCGCGGGGCCTGGCCGCGCTCGCCCGAGGCAGGAGGCTCGCCACGGGGTGGGGCCCCCACCACCTGCGTGAGCTCCGCACCTCAAACAACCTCACATAGACAGAATCCAAACCAAAGTCTCGTTTCTTTACTGCCACTCTTGGGTGTTAGGACCACGGGGAGTCTTGGGGTACACCTTACGTGTCCTCCTCTTTGGCTGTACAAAATAAGCAATTTTCTGAAAGCAGGAGTGGGCCCTTCCAGTCGCGCAGGGCCTCCGCAGCCCGCCTTGCCTGTGGGCACTAGGCCATGGTGCAGCCCGTCCTGCCGCCCCGGGGTGTGCGCCCCTCCTGCCAGCCCTCCTACAACACTGGGCTTCCACAGCCACCCGGGAAGAGGAAGGGCAGGGACCGTCCGAGGCTGGAGGCTGCGGCAGGCACTGACGCAGCGCCTCACCTGTAGGTACCTAGGGGCCTCCCAGGGCACCAGGTCAGACAGGAACTTGAAGAGGAAGACAGTGGCCTTCTTGCTGCAGCCGTGGTAGCCACTGGAGCTCCCGAAGGAGGCCTGGGGAAGGAGACAGGCGATCCCTGCCGCAGCGCCCACCCGCACGCTGGCCGACGCCGGCTACTGACCAGAGGGAGCCTTCGAGAGACTTAAAGGGCCACTGCTGTGCCTCCAAGGAGAGGAGCTCAAAGTACTTTCACAGAGAGCCAGGTGTGGGGGTGCACACCCACAGTGCCAGCGCTCAGGAGGCTGAAGCAGGACTGCCGCAAGTTCAAAGCCAGCCTAGGCTTCATAGTGAGTCTAGAGCAGCCTGAACTACATAGCGAGACACTATCTCAAAAAATAAAGTTTACTCAAAGAAAGCTGGAGAGAGTCTGCTGCCAGGAACAGTAACTCCACGGCCCCAGGGCACAGCCCGTCCAAACTCTTAACCTGGGAAACACCCATTCTGCCTGACAGCAGTACTCCTGACCACCCCAAAACTTCCAAGCCTGCATGTGAGCTGGTGTGACCCCTGCAGGGGACAAAGGCAGGGATGCCACCCTCGGGACACTAGAGCCACGCATCAGAATGAGATGAGGCAGCGTGAGGAAGACAGGACAGCCCTGCCAGGACAGAGGCAGAGGACAGGCCGGGCCAAGGCCATGCAGCTGTGGAGGAAGGAGTCGAAGCTGGCGCGGGCCCTGATACACCACCCCGGAACCTGCGGAGAGACCGCGTGCCTCTGGGAACGGGCACGCAGGAAACCAAGGGGCAGGACGAGGCTCCAGCACAGCTCGGGCACCCAGGCGGCCAGCAGAGGCAGCCAACGGCTGCACGTGTCGTGGCATGGCAAACACAGAAGGCCACCAGACTGATCGGGAAATACAACAGATCCTGTGTCTGAGGACACTTAGGGGACAACCAAGCCCAGAGGCCCAGGAGAGCTGCCCGACAGCTACGGCTAAAGACTCACACGTCCCAGCCAAGGCTGTCCTCCTCAGCCCAGTCGCTTCCCACCCAGAGGGAGCAGACCAGGCCTGCACGAAGCCGCCCGCCTGTGGGCGACACTGTGACACTCGCTCCATGGGACCTGGACCTCCGTGACACATGGACCCCAGGAGGGCTGACATTGGGGCCACTGCCCGGGACCCACTATTCCCAGAAGCCTTCTGGGAGACAGTCACAGCATACACACCCTGGCCTGGATCGTGGCCACCACTGTGTCACTCTGAAAAAAGATGGCTCCTGTCACAAGGCACTATGTAGCTACGTAACCCGCTACATCACAAGCCACAGCACTGACCAGAGGGCTCAAATGAGCACACAGAAGCCTGACCAACAGTTTCTAAAATCCAGATTAGGAGCTGAGTGCAGTGGCAGGGGAGGCTGAGGCAGGAAGGTGGCTACAGCCAGCTCAGCCAGCCCAGAGAACACAGGAGGCCGGTCTCAGAACACGCGGAGAGACTAACAGGCCTTCACATTCTGAGATCACAGGACACTCAGCACAATGCACCTAACTGTGAATGCAAATTGTTGCATTTTATTTAAATTAGAGCTCGAAAGTTAACTTAATAAGCCGGGCATGGTGGCGCATGCCTCTAATCCCAGCACTTGGGAGGCCGAGGCAGGAGGACTGGTGCAAATTCGAAACCAGCCTGGGCTATAAAATTGAGCTCAAGGTCAGCCTGAACTGCATAGCGAGACCCTGTCTCAAAAAGACCAAAAAGAAAAAAGAAAAAAGAAAAGTATACCTGTACCAAGGAACATAGCTGATACCTCGAGAACGCCGCCCCAGCCTGGACCAGCCAGCCCCGAGGTTCTCCCCGGGGAGCACAGCCCTGGTGGGTACAGGGGCCCCAAGCTTGCACTTTCAAAGCCCCCGCCAGGTGAGCCTGAGGCTCAGGAGCACTTTGAAAGTACAGAGCAAAAGCAGGCACACTGCACAGAGTGACAGGCAGACAGCGGGCTCTGAGGACCATCTGCAGCTCGGACGCCCAGCTCGTCCTGCAGAGGGGCAGGCACTGCCCAAAGGGTTCCTGACTCCTGGCTTGGACCGCGAGGGCAGGCTCGAGAGGAAACGGGGGCGTTTGAGCCCCCGCAGCAAGCTGGCAGCGTGTCCAGCCCATCTCTGAACTGCGTCCTGCCAGCTGGCCTGCCCAAGCATCGCAGTCTGGAGCCCGGCTTCCAGGAACTCACCTTGAACCACTCTGCGTAGGGCGGGAACACCGCAGGGCCCTCCAGTGCGGCCTGGCGCACAATCAGGAACGCAGTGACCATGCTGTCCAGGTGGAAGCTCTCGAAGGCGGAAGCCAGCAAGCGGGCCACCCAATCTGTGAGACCATGACACAGCCCACTGGCGAGACCGGCTGGTTGGTGGCTGAGACCCATCCAGGATGTGCCAGGCAGAAGCCACGCACAGGCCGCCAGGACAGACGGGGCAGCACTCGGCACTGACCAGGCAGTGTCTGCGGTCAGCAAGGGCCTCGCAGCAGACTCCGCCTCAGCGCCAGGGCTCGGCCACCCCGCTACGCCAAGCACCTGGCGCCCCCACTCACCGCTCAGCAGCTGCTGCGCCTCAGGAAAGCAGACGACCAGCACAGACACGCAGGACAGCACGCGCTGCCAGTTGACCTCCTGCTCCTCCAGCACGTCCTGCAGGCAGCTGAGAGCCTCCTGGGGACTCAGGAGCGCGAAGAGCTAAAAGGAGGGCGACGCTGCCGCTGCTGCCGCCGCCACGCCCAGCCCAGCCCTCAGCCCGCTGCCTGCCGGGAAGCCTGCCTGCCGGCGTGTCGCCTCCCCACAGCAGTCGGCACTGGCTGGAGGAGCTCTCGCCCTGGTGCTCCGCCAGGTGACAAGCGCGCTCTCTGGACCCTGGGCTAGAGCCCTGGGGGAACAGCCATGTCTAGAGGAGACTTAATGTCCAGCATCGCATGGCTGTGGGACCCGGATGGGAGGCACAGGGCCAGCCCCACTCACCCGGCGGTAGAGAGAGGTGAGCAGTGGGTGTGCTCTCGCGAAGCTCCACTCCCTCTGCGTCTGGATAGCGTCCGACACTTTGGGCGGAAAGACAGACAGCGGTGAGCCACGGACAGCTGCCGGAGGCTGTGCTGCAAGTTTCAGTGAGGGATACAACTGCTGCACACTGTATTTTTTTCTTTTTTTCTTTTTTTTTTTTTATGTATTTGGTACAGGGTCTCACTATGCAGCTCAGACTCTTACTGCTTCTCCTGTGATCAGCCTCCCCAGCGCTGGCATCACAGGCGTGCACCACCATGCCCAGTCTTGATGGCCACCCGGGGGCTGGGGCAGGGCCAGGGCAGGGCCAGGGCAGCATGTGGTGCTGTGGACAGAATCTGGTCCCTGCACTCTCACTGGCCCTGTAAATTGCATTTTTCAACTGTCTACTACTTCCGTTTGTTAACCAGTCATCCCCTGGCATCCATGGGCTCTGTTCCAGGACCCCCAAAACTCCCACTGCAGATGCTCACGTCTCCCATATACAGGAAATGGCGATCTGCGTGGACTCCACGCACACCTTCCCTGCACACGGCTATGCTAACACCTAGTAAAGGATAAATGCTCTATAAGCAGTTATTGCACTGCTTTTTTAGAATGATGGAGAAAAAAATTTTTAGAAAAAAAATGATGGGAAAAAGTTCACTTCACTATAGATACAATTTCTTCCTCAAGTACTTCCACTCCTGAATTGGCCGAAATGTGAAAACCCTGCTAGACGGATTCAGCTGCCTCCTGGAATTGCGTTAGGCTCATGAGGAAACTTTTCTAAGGATTAGCTACATTTTGCTACTTTGCAACCCTAACTGTCCATACAGCAATCCCCAGGGTGCTGGCCTAGGGTGCTGGCCTGGAGCAGGTGTCCCCAGCACCGCCCCCTGCAGCCTCGTCAGGAGCCTATAGCTGCCCAGGCCACGAAAGACCAGTGGACAAGGTCACGGCAACAGCTCAGTGCCCATGAAAAAGAGGCTGGCCTCAGGGCTAACAAGATACCCACAGGCAGAAAAGCTGAAAACCAACACTTACAAAAACTATTGCCAAGGGATACAGCTTGGTGGCTCAGCACCTGCCTGGCAAGCACCAGGTTTGGAGTTCACTTCCCAGTACCAAAACAAAAAAGGAAGAAAACTACAGAACTGCTTAAGAAAGGTTCACAGCGACATCCAAAATAAAATTGTGTACTGTGAAACTCATATGATTTCGTTTAGAGAAATTCTGTATAATTTGTAATTTTTCTGTCTTAATACCATTTTGTACTCTCTTTTAAAAATGAAAGAAAATTAAAAACGAATTTAAAATAAAATAAAATTGTGATATTCACAGCATAACTATATCCATTTAAGAAAAGGCTGTAAAAATGTTTTGTGTTAAAGATGGCTTTGTTTAGGTAACAATACAGATGACAATTCTCTGTCTTCTTTTCTTTAATCATCCATTTTCTCAAAAGAAGTCACTTTCCTACCTTCTTTCATGGTGCTGGCTGTGGAGCCCAGCGCCTCACGTAGGCCGGGCATGTGTTCCACCACTGGGCCACACCCCAGCCCAGCAATGACATCGTGTGAAAGGACACTAGCGATAGTGTTCTCCACCATCTAGAGGTGTCTTAAGATAGTTAAGCCATGCCACCCAACTCAGAGCCCAAGATTCCAGGGAGGACAGAGCCACCAGCCAGGCCATCGGAGCAGGGCCTGGGCCCCAGGGACACACCGGGCAGGCACAGAGGGCTGGCCTACCTTTCAGCACGGGGCTATGCGTGAGAGCCTGGACCAGTGTGTGACGGAAGAACTTCTTCAGAGGATCTGGCGCAACTGCACAACACATGTGCGCACTGAACACATCCACCCTGGAGCACACAGGAAGAGCAGGGGTCGGGGGAGCACCGCCCCCCCACCACACCAGCAGGAGCACACAGGAAGAGCAGGGGTCGGGGGAGCACCGCCCCCCCCCACACCAGCCCCTTGGCTGGCAGGCACAGCCACCTGCCAGTCAGAGCAGAGCCATGGGTGGAATCCAAGGAAGGTGGTGTCCACAAGACACACATAGCGGGAGGACAGGAGGCCAGAGCAGGTACAAGAACGGGCAGACGGGGGAGAGCAGGTGGGACGGAGGCCAGGCTGTCAGGAACAGCAGGGTGACAGCACTAGGTCCCAGCAAATTTAGCACTCCACGTGCCTCAGTTTCCCACGTGATACAGGGGTCCCAGACCCCCACCACCAAGGTGCTGCGCAATCTGAACCACCCCAGGACCGTGCCTGGGAAGCACAGCCTCACAGCAGCTGCTGGCAAAAGAGCCAGTGCCACCCCTTGAGGGTTGGAAGGAGGCCGGCCAGGCACATGGGGGCCTCCAAATGGAGTCACAGAGCCTGGCCTCAAGGGTACTGAGAGCAGTCAGCTCAAAGGCTCTGGCAGCCCACAGCTCACTGAACCCACAGCTAGGCAAGGCTCCGGGAACAGACACAACACTCAGACAGACCCACAGTGCAGGGCCCCGGACCCCTGGCTCCCCACGCCACAGTCAGGGGTCTCACTGATTGAACCAGCTGTCCACAGGTTAGCCAGCAACTGCACGTGCCAGTCCTGTGCTGACAAAGACACCATGAGGCCCAGACTCGGCCTGCTGTCCAACTCCACAAGGAGGACCTTGGGGCACACAGCCTGGCCCAGGAGGCCGGCCCTTCCCGCTGGCAGAGCAGGTCCGATCTTTTTTTTTTTTTTTTTATTTTTATTTTAGGGAAGGATCTACAGGGTGCTCAGGGTCTCACTACTAGATGAGACTTGTAGTGATCCACCTGTTTACAGCCTCCCAAGAGCTGGGATTACAGGTGTGTGCCACCACGCCATCTCAACTGCCGTCTCAGCCCGCCTCAGGGGCGGGGCATGGCGGGGCTGGCATAGCAGGCCTGGGCATCCAACCCCCAGCCACTATGCCTGCCTGCAGGCACCTTAGTTACTGAGCTATTCGGCCAGCCCTGCAAGTCCCATCTTAAAAGCACTGGCAACTCACTAAAAACTTTGAAACAGGCACCATGTGGCTCCAAGGCCATCAATTTCAACAACCTGGGGGTGCAGTACAAACCAGACCCCGTCCTGCAAAGATCACAGGGCACAGCCCTCAACCCTGACCTGACCATCCACGTAGGGGTCTCAGGGTGGCACCAGGGCCCTTACCCAGAGCAGGCCCTCTCCACACACCTGGTGAGTGGCGCAGGAAGGGGCTCCCAGAACCCAGGACCAGGAAGAGGTGCGCTCTAAGCCACAGGCCACGGGTTCTGCCGTGATAGCCTGAGGGGACTAACCCAACTTAGCCTTCCCATAAAGTGCCAAGTGGTGAGGGCATCCGTCAGGTACAGCTCTAGTGCTTGTGGCGTACAGAACAGAGAAGCCTGGAAATAGCGGGGACCCTGCCTGCCTTCTCAAGGGTTCCGCCCTGGCCCCACCCATCTGGATACCCCAGCCCACGTCCACTGCAACCCGTCTCTGTGCATCTCCACGTGCCCCGGAGAGAGAACTGAGGTGGCTGAGTCAGTCCTGGCAGCAGCAGTGAGCTGAGCTGGAAGGCGAGTGACAGGACAGCTCGAGTAAGCACCAAGCTGGAGACCGAGCAGCCACCTGGGACACAGGTGGTCACCCAGGAACAGGGAGGGGAACAGCAACGACCCTTAGGGCCCTCCTGTGCCAGAACAAAGAGGGCAGAAGCGGCTGAGGAGAGGCCCAGATGCCAGCAGCATCCTCCCCAGGTCATCGGGAAGGGGAGGCGGAGTCCACCCCCAGGGCCAGTGCTACCACCTGGTCCTAATGAGCAGAAGTACCCGCCCCAGACGTACCAGCACCTCACCACCTTGTGAGCTGGAGACTCCTCCTGAAGGCCAGCAGCCAGGGAGTCCAGCACAACTGGGGAGAGAATGTGCCACAGAAAACCACGTCAACGCAGTGACAGCTGTCACGTGTATGCACGCACACACGTGCACACACACACACACACACACACACACCCCCGTCTGGGTCACTTCCTCAGGCCTCCCAAGGTTCTCAGGTGCCCAGAGCGTACCAGTCATGGTAACGTCCGATGCCCCCAGGCAGTGAGGTCTGCAAAGTACGAGAGTCACCCCCACACACAGACAACCAAGGGCACCTCACATGACCGCTCAGCAGGGCTGCTGGCGAGGGCAGGCACATAGACCACAGCCACGGAGGAGCCCAGGGGTGGGGCCAGAAACATGCCCAAACAGTGACACATAGGACCGACCACCTGCTTAACGCAAGGCCCAAGCTTTGGAAACTCCGCAGGCCGAGTTCTGAGAATCAACTTACAGCTCAGCATGTTCTGCAGCACAGCCAGAGCAACCTGTCAGGACAAGGTACACACGGCATTTTCGAGCAGTGACCGGCACGTGCCACACAAGGGAACTACCACGTAAATTACAATGACAGCTGCCTTCCAGAGAGCGCCACTTTGAAGATTTCTTCTCGGGCTAGAAATCATCCCAAACAGACTGAGCCCCTCTGCAAGGTCCAGCCGAGCCGCAGCTGCTCTGGACAAGGCTGGCAGCCACAGCTCAGCCTGGGCACACGGGGCGCAGCACTGGCCGGGCTTCTACCTAGATGATCCCACGGCTCAGGCGCTCAGAGGCTTGGCTCTGGGAGGTGACTGGGTCACGGGGTGTCACACTCATACTTGATTAATGAGATCACAGGTGGGCGAGCTCCTGGGAGGCGGAGCTTGGCCAGAGCGGGTGGGCCACACGGGCGCGGCCCAGGAGGGTCTGTCCGGCCTCCCGCCTGGCCCTGTTCCCAGGTGCAGTGCTCCGCCACGTATCCGTGCCACACCGCTCTGCCTTGGAGTCAGCCGGCAGTGGCCTCAAACAGGAGCTAAAGTAAACCTCTTCTCCCTTTCTTTGTGGCTGTCAGGGATTGTCTTAGCAACAAGAAAGTGACTGAGACAGGAACTTTAGTGCCCAGCAACACGGTCTCGGGGGCCGCAGCGCCCTGGCCAGGCAGTCTGGGTAAAGCCCAGCAAGCACAGGCCTGGCCCCAAAGACCGTCGTCCCCTGGAGACTGTCAGGGGCCCAAGCACTTGGCACGAAAGCTGGCGTCTTTCCTTCTCCTCTCCCAGACCTCAGAGGGAGGCCACGCAGGACTTCACATCCCCAGACTCCTCTGAGAGCCCAGACTATAATGCAGACGGAGTGCCAGCCCCTGGCCCTGGAAAGGGGATCACAAGTGCAGATGGGGGTTGTTCTCTGGGCTGTGGCCAGTTGTCAAAACGAGGCCACTCATCCAAACTTGCAGCCTCACTCCTCCTCCTACCTGAGGCATCTTCTCAGGCTCTGCGGTTCTTCCCGGATCCGAGCTGTCCTGAAATGCCTTCAGAACCAACAGCTGTACAAAATCTGAAAAGGCACAAACCCAAAATATTTATGGATACTGTGGTCTCCAAACAGCCACGTGGCCAGCCGTGGCCCTGTGGTGGCAGGGTACGGGCGCAGTTCAGAAAGCGTCTGACCTGGGAAAGCCATGGCTGGCCACTGTCCTTCCTGCACCCCACTGTGGCAGGAAAGGCTCACAGGGCAAGTTTATATTTAGGGCTTTTAATGCAGAGAAGATTCCGGGAACTGTCTACCAGATGTTCCCTGCAGCCAGCCCTAACCGTAAGAGGACCTAAGAGCCCCGCGTCCCGAGGAGTGAGGGGCATGCACGTCGCGCCTTTGTGAGGCTGGAATCAGGAGCCTGAAGCTCCAGAGGCTTTCTGTTCGACCTTCAGTGTCAACTTCACTTTTCTGGAACCAAAACCAGGAGCCACACGCTCTCAAGCATCAGGAAGAACGCCTTGTGCAAGCATTGAGAAAACCTGCAAGCTGCCGGAGTCTGCTGGGCGTCACGGGCAACACAGGGGTCTGGGGCTTCCGTGCAGAGGGCTGGGGGCTTCTGTCACCCAGCTGACTGACTAGACACCCCAGGTTCCGGGTTATGTGAGTCCATAGCAGCCCCAGATAAGCCAGTGTCACGCTGCCCCATGCCCGTGGAGGCTGGCAGTGTGTCGCTCCCCACCCAGCAGGTGTCCGTTCTCCGGTGGTGACCCTACCAGAAAGCATAGCCCTGGCGGTGTCGTCGGCCGGGCAGGATGCTTCCATCTGCTCACACAGCAGGCGTAGGTTTCCAAAAAGCCATGGCGTCACAGCCTGCACATCAGGATGGCTGGGGACACACAGACGCCGGTTGGAGCCTGCCCCCTGCATCTCTATCAAGAGGCTGCCTGTTTCTCTGCTTTGACACCGGACCTTGCTACGTGGCCTAGAATGATCTCGAACTCATGATCCCCCACAGAATCGTGAAGGCTCATGAAGTTTTAATCTTCACTCCATTAGAAGGGGGCCAGCGAGGACCAGCCAGGAACAGCGTGGAACCTACGGGTGCACGTGGCGGCCAGCTGCTGGTATCCCTGAAGCTCTACAAGGTTCGCCACCGCTGGTCTAGCTAGGCCTCTCCACCCCAGAAGTCCTAGTGGGTGTGGACGCAGCTCCGCCTGGCTTGCTACTGACACAAAAATAACCGCCTCCACACAGCTCGATGACTGGGAGGAGCCTGCGCGGGCAGCCCAGGGAGCAAGGAAGCTTCACGCTCCGCGTATTGTCTCTGTCTTGCCACGGCACTGCTCTCCGCTTGTGCTTTCTTCAGGCGTGGCTTCCGCTCCTTTTCCTGGTCCCTAGGAGCCAAACCTGGGCTGCCGTGAGAACACCCTTTCCAAACAGAGGCTTTCGCCACCATGACTTGTCCTCTGCACGTTTCGTTAGCTGCGCCCTGGGAGCTTGCGGACGCCGCTCTCGTTCCCTTCAGCTATGCTCTACTTTCCTTCGAGACTCTTTAGCCCACTGGTTGCTTCAGTCAGCCACGGGGGCGCACCCCTGTGCTCCCAGCCACTGAGGAGGCTGAGGCAGGAGGGTCCCAAACTTGACGCCATTTGGGGCACCTTAGCAAGACCCTAAATAAAGAGGGCTGGGACGCAGCTCAGCGATACCGTGCCCCAATACAGAAGGAGGGAGTAAGGGAAGAAAGGGGGCAGACAGGAAAGGACTGAGGAGGAAGAAGGAGCAGACAGGAAAGGACTGAGGAGGAAGAAAGGGGG
>PVKN010002765.1:0-40693 GCA_004027915.1 Capromys pilorides
TCCTATAACCAAGCAACCAAGCCCATGTGTGTTAGGCTCCAATTTACTCTAGGAAGAAACTGAGACTTTAAACACTGTTATGACCTGTCTTAGAGAAATTTTTGTAAACAAAATGTCATTTGCACAGTTATTTTTGTGAGTAAAACTTCTACTGTACAACCAGAATAAAGTTTTCAGTATTTTAAGGGTGTAAGATTTGTGAAAAGAAAAAAAATTAAAACTCCAAGGCAACAATGGCACATACAGCTGTCTTCTGTTCTTTTAAGAGATTGATACACTGCTTCTACTATAACCAGATTAGCACCTGTTTGCTGTTGCTCCCCAAATAACTTAATATATTAGAACACGGTAAGTTACAAAATCCAGCCTTCCTATCTATTCCACCTCCTCTGAATGTATAGAGCCGACCACTGTCTTCCTCCTCCTCCCATCCACGTAACTTTATAATTAAACAATGTAAAGATCTTGTGAAAGTAGTCCCCGAGTCACTGGGGGAGTTTGGATAGGGGAAGAAACAAAATAAAACACCAGGCCCTGACACACTGATTGAATGGCTCCCATGGCATCTAAAAGCGAAGCGCTATGACGACGTTCTGCCTGACCAGAATCACGGTTTCGGTAATAGTTATTCAGTAGTCTCACACCGGATGGGTCTGGACCCATCCTCTGTTCTCACCAGTTTCTTTCAAGCCCTGAATATACAATATATTTGCAGCAGTGAGTAAACACATCCTAGAGTTCAAGGAACAGTCATTTTCTCCAAAAGTTCCTGAAAGTTATAACATGAAGTTCAGAAATATCACATAGGTTTCTAAACTAAAAGGTTATCAGATGTCTGATAAGAATGAAACACAGTGAAATCCTCTTTCCTAAACCTTTTGGGTGATGGGGAGGGGACACCAAGCAGGAGATGTTATAAATTAAAGTTATTAAAACAACTCTGGGATACATTTACAAAAGAATTATTATCTTTTGGCAGCAAATAATTTAGGTCAAGTTAATGACCTCCCATGTTCTAATTTTGATTGCTTAAACCAGCGGGAAGGATCTTTGGCCTGTTAGTCAATAACAAAAAGGTTTGAAGAAAAAAAATAAATATCATATACAAATATAATTAGCATTCAAGTCTGCTGCACCTGTGTGTTTTAGTGAACAGGAGAAGAAAATCTGGGTGCCTTTGGCATGTGCGAGGAGTCACACAGCTAGGAAATGAGGGGTTGGGCAGGATGGCCATGTCACCTATTGCACATTTAATAGGTCAGCACTGTAGACTGAGACAGGACTGCCCCGACAGCAGAGTCCTGGGCTGCAGCGTGGTTAATCTGCGTGTTCTCCAGCCCTATGGGAATGAGGCTCGTGGAGGCAGTCGGGCAGCCCCTCGGGGTTAGTGCGCAGGATCGCGGGGCCCTCCCTGCTACAGCTACACCGCCAGGAGGATGCCACCTGCGCGCAACCCGCAGGCCCTTCCCCAGGTCATGTAGTCAGCCGCACCAAACACAAAGGCAACCAGGAAAGTTAAATTAAGGCAGTTAAAGAAAAATCTGCTCCAACAGTCTTCAATTTGGCTGTGCAAAACAGGAGCCGCCTAGGGCTGCGTAACAATATCCACAGTTTCAATGGTAGCTTCGTACTGTGTGTCATTGCTCTGAAATCAATCCTCAGATATTGAACAGGCTTATCCATCCTTTTGAATGTCTGAGTTAGGGGGTGGTGGTGGAGGCATTTTGGGTACTGTGAAGCTTTTCTGACCTCCCCCTAGGAATAACTTTCGTTTTCATTCCATTTTGTGATCCACTGTTTTTTCTCCAAGTTATCATATTTTTCGTCTTTGATCTCTCGTTCTTCTTTCCGGATCCTTACAGCATAGTATCGGGGAACGCTATCATCGTACCTAGAGCGATTGAAGAATCCACACTGGAGAGGGGAACAGAGAAGCAGACAGAAGTTAATTAATCTCAAGGAAACCGAATGCATCGCACGAAATGTCTAAGCTTTCTGTTCAGCCATGTCTACCTTTGGACCAAGGGAAAAAGAGACACCATTTTAAGAAAGCAGGAACAGGTCGAAAAGAACAGCCAGGAGAAATGTTAGAGAACAGCTGTAAAACTGGAAGAAAAGTCCACTTTCACTTTGTCTTTACATTTTATAACAATGTAAAGTACCTTTTTACGGGCCAGAATCTGCTAATACTTCTACTTAAAGAAAAATCACAATATTATATATAAAAGGTGTAATTTTCAGATAATAGTAGATCACTTTATGAGCAACTTTTTAAAGGCATAAATAAAAATTATTTGTTCCTTGCCTGCTAATATAGTGAAATTGGGCCACAAATACATAACAAATTACTATTCAAACAGCTATCTTCCAACGGGTCAATTTAAGTCTTCTGTCCTCCCGACTTCAGTGCACACATCTCTCTTTAGCTAGGAGATAATTTACATTGTCTGGACCTGCCACTGTGCTTCTAATTGAACTGTTTTCTTTAATACACCACAAAGTAACTGTGTCCTGCAATGAAATCAATCATGTATTGTGCAGGACATGAGGAAAGCACATTAATTTCTTTATCTTTCTTTTTCTTTTTTTTTGGTAAAAAGAAAGGTAACATTTACATTTAAATTGTCAAGGTATATTTTATTCACCTTTAAGAAATTATTCAATCTGATTCAAAGTATACCTCGAGAATATACCTGGAAAACTTAAATCATATTGAATTCTTTTAAGGAACAGAAATTGCTATTGTAACAAAAGGTATGCTACCAACTTAAAAATGCAGCTTGGGAGACAGAAGGTACTCACAGTGGTCGATTAATGGTTTATTTTTGACAGTCACAGGAATAGAGCATACATGTTGAAATGCCATGGGGTAAGACAAAAATCACATGCCTACTTATCTCTAAGTGCTTTAGCAGGCCAAATGAATCAAGAAGTTCTGTTTTAGGTGATTTCTTTGATTGATTTGTTATTCTGTGCAAAAAAGTCAATGTACCTATATCTATTATAAAATATGACTGCTGTCTGCCCCATTTAAAAAAGGAAGGAAACTAAATGCAAATGGCCATGGTGAGACTCATCATGACAGTGCCAAGGAAAGAGAGTACAGGAGTAACTCCCTCTGAGCTCACAGAAATGGAAAAAGGATGGGGATGCCGGGGAGATAGCTCAGGGGCACAAGTGCCTGCCTGGCAAATGCGAGGTCCTGAGTTTGATCCTCAGTTCAGAAAAAATATAAAATAAAATAAAAGGAGCCACTGACAATTCCTATTGTAATGTGAAAGTGAAATGCAAATTTAAAAATCAATTCAGACCCAAGGTGCAATAACATCTCTAGGAACATGAAACACGGTCAAACTCCATTACAACATATTCAACAAAAACTGTACTAGAAATTTATACACTGAAGGCTACTTTGGTAGAGGACCGTCTTCTGAAGTTGGCCATAAAACTAATCATTTTCCATTGTAATGGGCTTTGGCCTAAAGGACATATGCAGGAAAAGGAAGCTGCATGCTTTAGCTAGCATAAAACAATCTTGAGCAAGAGTAAAAAGCGTTCCATGCCGGCACCATCACTTCAGAGCAAGAACGAAAAGATGACAGCAAGGAAGCCTCTTTATCAAGAGAAACACATTTCCAACATGCAACAGGTTAATCAGGCAGTCAACGTAAGCTTCTATCCCCGAGAAATTCCAACATGTACAAGAAATCTGGGAGATTTCTTATGCATCCTTGAAATTCCAAGTGGGATGCTATACACTGAACTATCAACAAACTGGGATACTGTGGAGGTCTAAAGGCCTCTTTGATGTGTGTATGAAAATTATGACTTTCTTCATTGCTGTGGGTATGGTTTAACAAGGACACAAAATAACTCACCTGCAACAAAAGATCCTTAAAACAATACAACTGTGCACTTTCAAGTGAAATAAATAAAATAAAATCAAAGCAGGGCAAGCCAGTATGGACATTTGGCAACATCTGTTAATGGGACACACACAGCAAGCTGTTGCTCTTTAAGTTAGCCACCACAACCATAGCAGGTCCCACAGCTAGCAATTAAAAAACATTGATCAATTACCAATTACAGAAGTAGATCAATACTATGCATCAGAAGTAAGCCTCTCTTTATCAGATGGCTGAGCATGGATCTCAGCCTTGTGATATGTGGCATCATAATGATTTTTCTTATTTCTCTTGAAGAAACCACACTACAAGGAAGCAAGGTATTTAGTCAATTTTACAGTTTTGTGGATAAGGGCTAAACAATAGAACATCTCAGATCTCAACCTGTTTTCTATTACAGCTCATTTACAAAGAGACCCCTTTTGATCAAACATAAATGAACGGCTAACTCATTACATCACACCGTGATAGCCAGCAGTTAATACATACTATCGCCATGATCTCTGGCCAGACATTTGAAAGAATTACACTGATCAGCTAATTCATTTTTCTACTTGCAGCAGAAATCCCAAGGACATAAACCAAGCTAAAAAGGGAAAATGTATACACATCAGATTGTACCTTTGTTTTTTTTTTTTAAGTTTCTTTTTAAAATTTTTTTTTATATTATAAGGGGCTGGTGAGATGGCTCAGTGGTCTAAAGCGCCTGCTTAGGCAAGCTTAGGCAACCCCAGGGACCACAATTTGATCCCTGGCCCCACATGCTGCGCCAGCCCTATCCCCTGGGCAGGCTGAGTGGCCATAATATAAATAAATAAATAACTATATAGCAATCCCCTATCTCTCCACCCCCACCCCAATAAATAAATTAATTAATTAAAAAAATTTATATTATGGCTGGCTCACCTGCCCTGGGGGTGGGGCTGGTGTAGCATGTGGTGCCAGGGATTGAACCACAGTCCCTACAGTTGCCTAAACTTGCCTAAGCAGGTGCTTTAGACCAATGAGCTATCTCACCGGCCCAGATTGTAGCTTTGAATGGTCTCTTCTTGAAGAATAAAAGCTCCAGAAAGGTAAAATATGGACTTCCACAGGTTACTAAGACAAAGGTTAGAAAAATTCCCTTAAGTAAAATTTACCACAATGCCTAATAAAATATGGGTAGACCATATTTTTCTGCCTTCTACACTAAATTTGATGAAACAGATGCCATCTACTTGAGACCTTTGGATCTGTAGGGTAGGTAAATCACAGCACAAATTCGAGTACACTGTCATGAGAGAATGATTGCTCTCATTTTCCCAAATTTAGAACTACTGTGCAACTCTTTAAACTATAGGAATCCATGTTCCTAAGGTTAGGATACTCTAAATAAGTACAAAAGCATAATTCTACTTCACTCAATAATGGAGGACTTTTCTATTTACTTTTATCTAACTCATAAGGCTATGGAATTGCCTTTTTAAATAATCTGGTCAAATAAAATCTCCCTTAGAAAATTCTGCTTCCCAATGTGCCAATCATGAAGGCAAAAACCTAGATCCACTTTGTATAGTATGGCAGCTACTAGCTACATATGATTATTCAAATTTAATTTAAGCTAAAACTTAAGTTCTGTAACTCCACTGCACCAGCTATAGTCCATGTATTCAACAGCCACATGTAACGATTGGCCACCGTTCAGGGTACTGCTGCTCCCCAACATTTTCATCATGACAGAAAGTTTTACTGAGCAGCGTTGACAGTGAACTCAATAGCTGTCAGTAATAAGTGCTAATAAACAGAATAAGGAGAAAGAATCCGGAACTATTCATCCTGGTTTTGCTTTCAGCTTGGCAACCTTTTCAATATTTGAGAAGATAATTGTATTAGTGCAAAACCCTTTGTATTTTATCTCAGCAACAAATAAACAAAAAAAAAAAAAAAAGTCCTCTTCAAAAGCCAATATTTAAAGCAGATACTATCAGAATTTCTCTAGTTAAGTTGAGATCCCAGTGCTTAAGGTCCGGAGTTTAATCCCTGGTATGTGGGGGGTGGGGGGGGTGTTGGAGATCCCTATCTCAGTTTCATCTTGCCACCTATGAGGCTTTACAAAATTCAGTCTAAAGGCCACTGAAAAGAATAGAATACCATCCCCCTCCTCTCTGCTTGGAATTGAATCCAGACCCCCATGCTAGACAGATGTTATATTGCTAACCCCTAAAATTCTTTCTGACCCTAAAATTCCAAGACAATGCAGTTTTAGGGATAAGAGTATAAAATATAAAAATGACTTTTACGTCATGGTGTAAAAGTTACTGATTTATTCTAGGTCCCCTTGTGATATCCCCCTTGATATTTAGAGCTTCCAAAACTGCAATGAGTGCATCTAGCCCAACCCAGTTATTAAACAGCTAAGGCAAACCAGAGTCCCAGGAAGGTGAAACGATTTGCACAAGATTGGACACAGCTTGGGTCTCTTAATTCTCAACCCACTGTGCTGGGTCTCAATGAGGATTTAAGATGCCAAGAAAATCTATTCTGAAGATTTCCTTGTGACCTCATCCAGAGAACAAGACTATCTTAAATACCAAACACCACATTCAGGGTTTTTTTTGTATTGAACCTAGGGTCTTGCGCACGCTAGGCAGGCACTCTATCACCGAGCCATATCCTTAGCCCTCCATGTTTAGTTTTTGATATCTAAATAAGTATCAGGGAAACTTCTATACTGACTACTACACTTGCCCGAAAAGTCTACTGCCGAGCTAAATTAAACCTCATGGGTAACATTTGGCTAACACTCCATTCCAGGAGAAATGTTTTTTTTTGTTGTTGTTTGTTTGTTTTGTTTTTTTAAGTAGAGCACGATGCTCCCAGTTTTCTTAAATTTTTTAATGTATTTAATATGGGATCTACAGAGTCTCACTATGTAGATCAGACTTGTAGTGATAGAAAAAGCCTTCTTGTGAGCAGAGATACCAGGCTTCAATCACGTATTTGGAGGACACCAGAAAATTATCTCAGACCAGCAAAGGAAGTTACTTGGAAGACAGAAAACAACAATGATAAACTGTCCAATATTTGAAAGTAACAACATCTATAAAGTCTGGTCCATTATACTCCTGGATCCAAAGACAGGAAAAAGATGGTTTGATTATTCAGCCAAAATCTCTGGACCAGATGCTTGGAAGCCCAAAATTTTTAAAAACTTCAAAAAATACTAAGCTGCACACATAATGCCACTATTTTAAAATGTGTTAACACTTTTACAGTGAAGCCGGGCATGGTGGCGCACACCTGTAATCCCAGCACTTGGGAGGCTGAGGCAGGAGGATTGGTGTGAGTTCGAGACCAGCCTGGGCTACAAAAGTGAGCTCAAGGCCAGCCTGAACTGCATAGCGAGACCCTGTCTCAAAAAGACAAAAAAAAAAAAAACAAAAAAAAAAAACCTTTGCAGTAAAATAACAAATAAAGGACAAAGACTATCAATATCTTTCTTCCCTTCACATCAGGTCTTGCCACCAAATCAGTCATTACAAAGTTTGTTCTCAGAATTTTTTGGAACCTGATATTGTAGGTAGGGTAATACAACCCTTCCTTATTCACTTGGAGTACTATGAAATCTATACTTCATAATCTTGGCAAATAATATTTGTATGTATCTCACATGTACTTTTTTCCATAAAGTAGATTATCTATGGGTAGTAAATGGGGGAGATATGTTTTATGTATATGTGCCTCAAATTCTTCTGAGGCACAAGGGGTTGGGGAGATAGCTCCATGGCACAAGTGCCTGCCTGGCAAGTGTAAGGTCATGAGTTCAAACCCTGGTCCCACAAAAAAATAAAAATAAAAATAAAAAATTCTTATGAGGCACAGACTGTGTGCAGACCTCCCTCACATTTGATATGGGCTATGATGACTGCCTCAAGATGGAGTGATTCATTTTTTCAAGCTTTTTTATTCCTGATCTAGCTGAAAGCACAACAAATCCCAATGGCTGCCATGAAAATTTCTTGACAGAAGTTGCAATTAGCAGGAATACAGGTTCAGATTAGTCTAACACCCAGTAATTTTACTTATATTCAGACTTTTTTTTTTAAAGACAGTATCTTGTTATGTAGTTCATACTAGCCTTGAACTCATAATCTTCCTGCCTCAGCCTCTAGAATGCTAGGATTACCTAGCAAGGGGTAACATGTGTAGGGTAGACCCAGACTTTGAAGAAAATGCTTACTTTAAGAAAATGCGGAATTCATAAAATTTAAATCTGTCATTTGCCAAACATTCTGAACTATAAGTGAGAGATATCAAAAGGTATGAACCTAAGAAAAAAATTTTGGGGGTGGTGGGGATACCAGGAATCAAACTCAGGACCTTGCACTTGTCAGACACTCACTGTGCCCCTGAACTCTCCCTGCAGCCCGTGAACTGAAGAAATTTACGTGCGACTAAAACACCTTATTTATTTATTTATTTATTTATTTATTTATTTATTTATTTATTTATTTATTGTGGAACTGGGGATGGAACTCAGGACCTTGTACTTTCCAGGCAGGCACTTGTGCCCCTGAGCCATTTCCCCAGCTCCTTAAAACACCTTTAAATAAAGATTATTAAGTAGATATATATGTATTCATTGTAAGATTCTCTTCTATTTACTGTATTTTGGAAAAGTTTTGTGATGAAATGTTAAGAAAACAATGAAAAAGAAAATCATACTACCAGTGTTAACTCACATTTTAGAAACCATGAAATGAAATGCCAGGTATGACTTACCTTCCAGAGTAAAAACACTAACAGAGCAAGCATCAGTATCCCAGCAAGAACAGACACAAGGATAATCCACCAGGGGATTCCTGAATACTGAGCCACAGTCTTCGAGGGAAACACGGTCACGCGAACCTACAGGCACAAAAGAAGGCAGATCACCATGAACTAGGGTAAGCAATACACGGAGTTTATAATTTTAATTCTGAGGGCCAGCCAGATAGCTCAGTGGACTAAAGCACCTGCTTAGGCAGATACAGGGACTGGAGTTTGATCCCAGGTGCCATGCTGGCCCTGTGCCTGGGGCATGCTGAGACAGGGACTGGGTATGATGGTACACACTGTTGTAGGTTGTGTGTCAGTGCTGAAAGAAATAATGAGAAGACCTGATGAAGGTAGCTCAGAGGACTCACTGAGATCTGTCTCTCTCGAAGTGAGCCCAGAACCTCAGAAGCATGTTCCTTTTATTTAGGTCATAAAATAGAAGGATTACAGGGAGGAGAGGAGATAATCACCAATGTCTCATGTAAGGGCAGAGCCATCAGTCAGGATAAACTATTACTGCCTTTTTAAATCCTAGTTTTCTGAAATCCCCAACTAACAGATTACAACCCACCCTAAGCTTTGTTTATTGTTCTTTGCTTCTTTAAGATGCTAGTTTCTTATCTTTACAACACACCTATAATCCCAGTGTTTGGGAGGCTGAAAACAGGAGGATCACGCTGAGTCCAATCTGTGTGCTGAGACCCTGTAGACCCTCTACTGAATACATTAAAATAATACTAATAATACTAATACTACTACTAATAATAATTTAATTCTGCTTCTGAACACATCTTAGACAACATCTATGGATGGATGAGTTGACTTTCCAGTGGAAAATCTTTTCTCATCTTATAGTACAGGACTCCAGAGATATCCCAGGAAGATCTTTTCTGACAAAATGGTTATTTCTTTGCTATCCTTTTTGGTCAACTTATCCCTTTCAACAATTATCAATAAACAGCCAATCCTTTTTCATCTATATTCATGGTCAAAGCACACAGTGCAGTATAAAGCTCTATCTCTGGCCCTAAAACTGATATCCTTTGGAAAACAATTACATTTTAATTTTTGGCACTGGGAAGGAAAGGGTCAGCAGGGGCCAGGGAGATTGCTCAGCAAGAATAAGTGCCTGTCTGGGAAGTGCAAGGTCTTGAGTTCAATCCCTGGTACCATGAAAATAAAGAAAGAAAGAAAGAAATAAAAGAGTCAGCTTGTGTACAGTAATTCGACGACAACTGAAATTTCATTTTTTGGTCTTTTTTTTTTTTTGAGACAGGGTCTCACTACGCAGTTCAGGCTGGCCTGGAGTTCACTTTGTAGCCCAAGCTGGTCTTGAACTTGCAACAATCCTCCTGCCTCAGCTTCTCAAGTGCTGGGATTACACGCATGCAACGCCATGCCTGGTTTACAACAGGTTTGTAAGATGTTTACAACAGATTTTAAAGATGCTGTGAGATACAAAAATAGGGATGGAGCTGAATGAGTAGTTTCTTAGAAATCAAATTAAAGATTCTCATAAATACAATTTCCTGAAATGGCTGGATGCCATCTTGCACAAAAATGTGTGAAGACAAACTAGACCCTAGATTCATTCAGAAGGACAGTATTACTTATTCTGTAGCTGATAAGAAGCTTAAGTATTAAGCATTTTATAGTTGACAAATACCAATTAAATAAACATAGTGTTTACCTAGAAACTCAAAAAGTTGCCTCTGGCAATGCAACAACTCAGTTATATCAATTGTCATGTATCCATTATGTGTAAATGAAATAGATGAGAATTTCAAACAGACTTTGTGAAGCCAGGAGCTGTTTTTCAAAGCATGCAAAGACCTGGTGATTGAATCAATGAATACTGAGTTTGTAAACTACATGGATCGGAGATTTCTAGTTATAGTTTTCTGGATTTCTGAACTCACAGGATATAAAGCAAAAGGAAAATAAAACTCAGAGGATGACCCTTAATTTGTAAGCAGTGTTTTAAGTTAAATGTTTTATATTGAGATTGAACCCAAAATGTTGTCTAAACATGCTTCTGTATCTACACTGGGGCTTCAATACTTCTATAATTCTTTTTTTTTTTTTTATCTCCTCATTCAAGTACATCCCTTCCCACTTCTAGAAAAACAGCACATCACTCTCATTGGACCTACAGAAAACACAAGCAGCAGAGCTGTTTTTCTTTAAATACTTCATAGGCAGGAGTTTACATCTGGAGTTTGCAGCCAGCTCTACTGTCTCCAGGAGCCAGCAAATACTGTCACCTTTACCTGTGTCCTGTGACACTGTGAATAAGGTTCCCCAAGCTCCCAGCTCTTGCTAGCCACAGGGCTCACTCCCTCTCTTCACTTTTCCCAGAAAATGCCTCAGCTTTAAGGTAAAACCCTTTCTTGAGATTGCTGGGTCCAGTGCAGGGCAACCAGAAAGGAAGGAAGGAACAGGGAAAGACCACTGAAGAAGTAATACACTTGTAAGCTAATTACAACAGAACAGTAATTTCCCTTTGCCAAGGCTGCATCTCATTTAACCTTCCTTCTCTGGGATCTGGCACAGTGTGTCCTTGAGACCAGGTGGCTATAAGAATAAGCTGGCAACGTTGGAAGGGCAGAGCAAAGGCTGATCTATGGCAAGGGAATGTTGTACCTTACGATAATCACCGTGCATCGGTGCCTTTGAAATGGTTGACAGCAGCAGGAGAAAGCACTCCTGCCAATATCTGCTCTCCAAAATCTCAAAGGTTGGACAACATAATTTTTGATTTTGCAGCCTGGGCAACTGGGTGGGTAGGAATCCAGTGGAATCTCTACAATCCCAGGTCTGGCCACCATTTAAACTCATATGGTAAAGCAACTCACTCACTGGGCATCAAGGACAGAGGACTGAGCCAGAGGTTGGGCTGGTTACACACTTATGGGGGAGAGAGTTCCGGGGTCCAGGAAGGTGAGCAGCCAGTCAACAAGACCAGTGTTTGTTTACTTAAATTATATTACTATTGTTGTTGCTGTTATTTTGGGATGACAGTCATTCTCCAGCTGGGATGGCAGGAAGCAGGAAGCTGGTAAAGGGATACTTTTATCAATGAATGACAGCATTTACTTTTACTAATGGTAACAGCTTTAGGTGAGCAGAAATTGTACAGACCACAATTTCCGAAATACTTCTTCCTTTGATTTCAGTAACACGTAAGCATTTCTGTGGTGAGGACCTATGCATGCAGATCTCACGCACTGTGGGCCCAGAAAAGCCAAAGGGCTTAAACTCTCTTGGTGCATTAAATCCCACTGCCCAGAAGTACTGCCAGGACCATATAAGCTCGCCAGCTGCCAGAACACTTTCACTGATTCATCTATGATGTCCTCTACTCTTTCTGAACATCAGTATAAAAAAACTCACCTCAAGGGACTGCAGTATATTTTATTTCCCATATATATATGAAACATCTTAAGTTCTTCCCTGAATTTAGAATCAAAAAACAAAATCTCGTTCTTCTAAATAATGGAGTATTTATTTTCACCTGTCATGATTTATCTTGCACAGCCAGGAAGCCTGGATGCTTTTTGCCTGCTTCCTATAAACGAAGTAGGGGACATACATACAGCCAACAATCCTCCCTTCCTTTGGTACAATTCAACATTTCTCTCCTGGTTCTGTATCCTGGGGCAAGAAATTCTTTTTTTTTTTTTTTTTTTTTGGTGGTACCAGGGATTGAATTTAGGACCTCGTGCTCACCAGGCAAGCACTTATTCCATTTGGCTATGTCCATGGCCCCCAAAGATTGGGGATTGAACTCAGGACCCTGCACTTGCCAGGCAGGCACTTATTCTACTGAGCTGTCTCCCTGATGCTTGAAAATTCTTAACCAAGCATCTCATTCAGTTTTGCTTCTAGCATCTAGCACAGGAAGGATCACGTGTGGTTTTAACAGGTACTTGTTAATTGTGTGGATTTAATTTAATAATTGATGTTAAAATGTAATCATTGAACCTGCTTTCACTGTGTGACTTCTGACTTTGTTAAGTCAAAGGCTGACTCTGACAGCATCTTAACTTGAAAGTGTTTTACTGGGTGGCAAATTCAATTACTCTTGAAATGGGATAATGAAGAAACCAAAAAGGTTTTTTTTCTTCTTCTTTTAAAGGAGGATTAGCGTAAAAGCAATGAGAAACTGTTGTGATGCTAAGACCAAAAAAGTAAGACTGAATTATACAACCTCCAAAGAAAATGATCTTCAGACTGGAAAGAACAAGGGAAATCAAGAAGATGAAACTATTACCCATAATACATGAAGATATTTAAAAATAAAAAAGCATCCTGATACCTGAATTAAGCTCAAATCTTTAGGTCCAGAAAAAATGCACCTTAAAATACTAAAGAAAAGTACAGATATGACACCCGAGCTGTTGGATCTCAGAAATCACAGAAAATAGAGATGTCAGAAGATTAGAGATAAAATGTCTCAGTTTTCCTCAGAAATAAGTTCCAGATGTGAGACTCCAGTCACAGATCTGCCAGTTATTAAACAGACTAGGATCATGCAAAGATGTGGCTTCTCTAAGGGTTCTTCTCTAAGCCCTAACAACCTTAAATGCCCAAGACAGCTTCCTTCCTACTGGTGACTCAGTGACCAGACAGGATACTGGGGTTCCTGTTCAAGCATCTTCCAGAAGAGCACCTAGGACTCTAGGAGACCTGAGATCCGCTCTCAGCTCCACCAGTCGGTCATGTAAGATGTCTCTGAATTTGTGACTTAGGGACGGTGTGTCACAGGGTAGCAGAACAACAGCCCTGAAGTTCGATGATTCCCAAGTTTTAGTTCAGGACCTCAAATCCTATCCTCAGTCTAGTTCTTTGGTTATAAAACCAATACAACGCTTACCTTGGTCTTCTTCAGAAGTTTAAGCAAATAAAAAGAATCTAGGACATTGTAGACACTTTACTAATATTAGTCCCTTCTCTCTAAAGTGTTGAACTTTTTGCAGCTCTAAAAGTGCTGATTCTCAGAGTTGCCTCCCCCATTGTCAGTAGAAGCTGTAGCAGCTGCCTGAGTCAGAAATAGGGAAAAAGGATTCTAGGGAGGGTGTGGTGCACTCAACAGTTCCTTTGGATGCCTTACTGATGAGAGGTGGGGCTGTAGCAACTTGCAGAGATGATGGTGACCAGAGACAGCTATGGTTTACACCATCGTCACAACAAATGTATTCTGGTTTGGGTGATAAACCCAAAGATATTCTAAAGAGCACTGTATTTCAGAAGCCAGACTGGTTAAGAAGGGTCAGTGAGGTTTCCACTACTGAACGGATCAAAGTCAGAGAATTTGTATAAGAAACCAGCGGATGAATAGAAGAGCAGAAGAATACGCCCTTTCTTTAGTCTAGTTGGCAAAATGCTCCCATTTGCAATTCCTACCATGACCTATGGTCCTTCTTCCCCAAGATCCTAATGCAAGTCCTTGAGGGTTCTTGACATCCAAAGGGAGCCACTTACTAGTGGATCACTACAAAGCCCTATTCCTTGTTTGCTTCCATATTTTTGTTGACTACTGAATAAGGTCATACAAGGCATACTTCTTGGTTTCGAAGAACAAAGTCTGCACAGATAGAACGTTGAGACAGCAGATGATCAAGACCCAAAATTGCTTTCCAATATGCAACAAGGGGCCAGAAGTGTGAAAGTCATTTACAGGTATATGTTTAGATTTTTTTCGCACTACTCAAAGACAAGATACAGGAAACACAGCTCAGCAATGAATTCTGATGAAACCATTCAAGAAGTTTTAGTAGAACACAACAGAGATGACAGGAGAACTTCACAGCTTCAACTACTGGGAAGGCTGCTACAAGGCCAAGAAAGAAAACTTTATTATTATTATTATTTATTTTTTTCTCGGAACTGGGGATCAAACTCAGGACCTTACACTTGCCAGGCAGGCACTTGTGCCCCTGGGCTATTTCCTTGGCCCCAAAAAAACTTCTTATAAGTTTGTTTTAATAGACACAACAGAGACATATGTTGCAAGGGTCAATTTTACATTTTTTTTTTTGGTGGTGGTGGTACTGGGATGGAACACAGGGTCTTTCCACTAAACTACATTCTCAACGCTTTTTATTTTGAGGCAAGCTGCTCAGGATAGCTTTGAATTTTATGAGTCTTCTGTTTCAGCTCCTGAAGCTGGGATTATAGCTATGCACTGCCACATCCAGAGAGAATGTTTTATTTATTCTTATTAATTTTTTTGTGGTACTGGGGATTGAATTCAGGACCTTGTGCTTTCCAGGCAGGCACTAGTGCCACTGAGCTATATATATATATATATATCCCCAGCCCTATTTTATTTTTTTAATTGCACCAAAAATCAGACCCAGATCTTTGCAATGAGCTGAATCACCAACTCATTTTACTTCTATCTTCTGAGACAGGTTTTAAGTTGCTAAAATTGCCAAGCTGGACTTGAGCTCACAGTTCTCCTGCCTCAGTATCCCACTGGCCACCGCTGGTATGGGCATTCTAAGAAAGGCTCTAAGGTGTACCTGCTCCCTCTGAGCCAATGGCCTTCACACCTGCTTCACTCTTGCTGAATGGAGGACCCCAGACAGACTTCCTTTTTTCAATGATTCTACAAAAATATAGTATGGGTTGGTAATGCCTTAAGACTTTATCTGCTTCCTCCTTAATGGGGGAAGTGGGCTTCGAGGGACATGAACACCGAAGAGCACGAATTCAGGCTGTGGGCATGGGGACAGGAAGAGAGAGTCACCCTGAGCCAAGACGGGAACCTCTCACCTGAGTGCCTGCATGCGGCAGCTTGATATTCCCAGCGGCAGCAGTCACCTCAATGGAAGCCCGCACAAGAACGTCCAGGTAGTTCATCTTAGAATATTCCTGTTGGGAGACAGTGCATGTGTTAGACAGTAATGAACATCCTAGGTGGTGGCAAATGACTTCCAGGGACAGCCTCACGGCAGGGCCACACCTCTAGAAACGTGCTGTTCCATAACCTTGACCGCAAAATGAGAGAAGCCTTGCTGTCCATCCCCCGCAGTGGGCACCTGATGTTCACGCACCTCGCGTTCACGCTGCAGTTCTGGATAGACAGGGAGACTGATGGTCAGCATCCAACTACCATGTGCGAAGCCTTCCCATCCTGTCCCACGTTCCCAGGTCTGAAAAAATACTCACAAGGGTCTGGTACTTTCTTTCAGTAAACAAAGAAAATTGTCTCCTATCATCTATCTGTTTTTCAGCAATTTCCCGTTTCATTCTTGATTTGTGGGACTCCTAAAAAGAAGTATATGCACAACAGTTTATGTGATTCTTTGTCATTACCATACAAACTTCCCAGGTGAGCAACGCCAAACTTCCATAACCAGCAATCAGCACCACCCTCACCGTGGTACCCAAAGCCACACCTATTGTCAGTTTAAAACTGATGAACGTTATGACTACTCTGGCATCAACTGTATTGACTTGACTAACTCCTAGGACTGGTTGAATAGTCTACTTCTACTGTGACCTTTAATCTTGGGCAAAGAGAAAGATACTCCTTTGTTCCTGTGTGTCCCGACTGAACTGTGAACCATGAGCTTACTGAGGTCAGAGACAGGTTCTTATTCCTGCGCCCCTCATGCCCAGCTCAGTACCTAACACGGTAGACAGCATATGCAGAATGACAAGTGAGCTGAGGAACAGAGAGAAGCAATAGGACTATGCTGAGATAAAGCACCAAGGACTGAACCAGGTAAGAACTTTGAAAGTGTCATTTTCCTATAGAAGTTGAATCTCCCTCATCTCAAATGCTTAGGGCCGCAAGTGTTTCATACTGTATAATTTTTCAGATTTTGGAAGATCTGCATCAAGTTTACTGGTCAAACAACCCTAATCTGAAAATTAGAAAAAAAAAATGAAAATTAGAAAACAGATCTTAGAGAACTTGGGGTTTTGGATTTTTGGACTAGGGCTGCTCAGCCTACAAAGAAGACCTGGAGTCATGGGTCCACCTTGCTTCTTAATGATGGACTAGTATAGGAGCAGGGCTCCACTGTCCACTCAGCCACTTTCTGGTATTCAAAATAAAAGAACCAGACTTGTGTCAACAACACACCTTTATCAAACTCAGCATCCACAAGACAAGCTGGATGCCTAAGTATGGGCAACAGAGGGTGGCTAAAGAGTGGCAGGTTTTGAAATCTGACAGAGCTTGAATGTTGAATTTGCCTCTTAACACTAACTGACTGAGAAAAATTACTTAATCTGAAGGACTGAGGCTAACAAGGATACCTCCCTCCTAGGACTATCTAAAGATTAAAAGCAAAAGCACATGCCAGACATGGTGGCACATGCCCATAATCCCAGCACTCAAGAGACCGAGGCAGGAGGAATCACAGCAAGACCTCTGTGCAGCTCGGGCTACAGAGTGAGCTTAAGGCCAGCCTGAACTGCACAGTGGGAGTCTGTCTTCTAACAAACAAACAAACAAACTTAAAAACACAAACAAAATGGTCAGCACAGTGCTTAAGACAATGACATACTCAGTGAGTATTTACTTACTATTTAAAAAAATAAGAATAAAGCTCTCAAGGTCACTTGCTGAGGAGCCTGTGCCTTTCGTAATGAGTCGTAATGGCCCTGCTTGGCACTGATCCTGGCCGGCTCCCTGTCACGAACACATCCCAATCCTCTTTACAAGGACATACTGGGTCACGATACTTAAGGAAAAAAGTCACTCGCCTGACAAGCACTGAGTGACCATGCCTTAGGTAACTTAATGGTCACCAATCAGCAAAACTGCCTCAGCCTAACTTGTTTACTCGGCTAACAAGAAGAAATTGTGGCAATCAAAGAAAAAGTCAACATGCCAAAATGCCAGTCTCCTAAGGAGAGCCCCAACCCTCCTGACGGTCAGCTTTTCTTATTTACATTGAGGGAGAGATCACATAAATCTACCAACATACCTTTAGCTTCAGAACGTTTATTTCCTTTGCTGGCTCACAAACGATCTTTTCCAGTCCTTTGGATTCCACTTTCACCAAATATAGCAACCATTTGCCATTGCTTATTTCTTTTGGCCACTGAATATTCAAGGTTGCTGAACCAAGGTTTTTAAGAGGTTTACCTAGGTTAATCACCTGTTAGAAGGTAATACATATTATCTCAGTGTATTCCTTTTAATGAAAAATTAAGTAGTAACTCCTATTGTCAAGAAACACATAGCACAATCCTACAGTAACAACACAGGCTCTAAAAATGGACAACTGATACGGTACTCAAAAATACAAGTCTGTGCTTAAAGAATCTTAATACAAACATGGGGGAAAGGTCAAAGAAAGATAACTGTTAATTCACAGGCAGGTACAACAGGTATAGGTAACATAATCAGCAGTGTTGACATACTACGTATTATTCTCAACCAAACCAGGGAAAGTCCTGTGTGTGTTATAGTTAGGACATTGGTCTGCAACTGTCCTGCTTGGCAGGTGACTAACCTGTGCCTTGGTAGTGAACCCACAACCTGCTTCTAGAGAACCTACCCACAGTGAAACTGAAACTGCTCCTGTCCTCTACCACCCAGTGGAGAGCTGGTGGAAAACGGTAGGACAGTCATGAATCTGAGAGCTCTGAGGAATGTCCTGTGTGAAGAGCCAAAAGCAAGAGGCTGGAGCCCTGTGTGCATGGGTGGATGGCTGCTCCAGCATCCACAGGCTTTGTTTAAAGACAAATCTGTGCACAGATTGTACCCACTGTTGCTTCCAGTCTGGCAGTGACTGAACTGCTAAGAGACATGGAGAGGGAGGCTCATCATTCAGCCTTCAGTCAGCAGTGGGCTTGATCTCAGTGTTTCAGACTTTGACCTCACTGCTCACTGCACTTTCAAGTAATGCATTGTGAGTGAACTTCATACCATGTGCTTACACTCATTCAGCTACACAAAGTCACCATGATTGTCCACTTTGAAGTTGTTCAGATCCAGCCATTACTCTCCTTATTGGCATATGCCAAAGCTACGACACTACCCCAAAATTCTCATGAAAGGGAGGCGAACATTAATCGCTATGTGTGTATCTGGATGTCCCTTCAGAGCCTGATGCACTCGAAGGTGGAGCTTTTGAAAGGTGACTGGATTATGGGGAATTATGACTAAATGTGATGTGGAGGCAGAGCCTTATGTGGATCAATGGGGGTGTGGCCTGGCAGAATTTATCTACCTTCCCAGTTCTTCTCTTTATTCTCTCTGCTTCTTGGAAACTGTGACATGAGCACCTAGGCCTTGCAAGTTTTAAATCACGAGCCAAAGTGTCTCCTCCTTTAAGTTGTGGGTGTCAGGTATTGTGACCCAGTGACAAAGTGACCAAGACATCAACCGTCTTTCAACCATAAGCAACAAGATGACCTTATTACAGAGGCATAAACCATACACTGCAAAGCTCAACGGAAATTCTTTTGAGATTTTTCTTTGTTTTATAGACCTTGCTAGGGCCAGCCAGGTAGCTCAGCGGACTAAAGCACCTGCTTTGGCAGTGTGCAGCAGCCGGGGTTCAACCCCTGGTGTGCTATGCTGGCCCCACCCCTGGGGCGCACTGAGACTGCAATTGAGACTGGCCGGGGTGGTGCACGCCTGTAATCTTAGCACTTGGGAGCCTGAAAATAGGAGAATCACCACGAGAAGTCTGATCTATATAGTGAGACCCTGTAACAAATACATGAAAAAAAAATTTAAAAAAATAGGCCCTGGTAGAATGGGAATCAAATATTACTTTATCTCTAAACCACATATACATCGAAATTCTAATAAGAAACAGATTACACTAAACTGGATTCTGAAGACCTAGGCTGAGGATAATTGTTCCCTACTCTTGAGGATACAGCTTTTATTATAAACCAGCATGTTGTTCAAAAATTGGCAAGCTCACGTGTAACTGGCTATTCACTTATGCCTTTTTTTTATTAATTTTATCTATTTACTAAAATGACAAATTAAAGCTAGTGTCTCTGATATAGCAGTTTCCAGTATAAGAAAAGGACCACCTGCTGCAACTCACCTTGAACTCATACTCTATTAAACTTCCCACTTCATCCTCAGATTTCATAGCCTGCTCACCAACAACTTTACCTCCAAAATACACCTGGGAAGGTTTAGCAACTCTGTTAAATTACAAAACACTAGTTTTAGTAAGGATTGTAAGTGGTTCTTTCACACACTGACTTGTTATGCTAAACACAAACACTTACCCAGAGACCGATAAAAGCAGTTCAATAACCACTTTTGCTTTAGCTGTAATTGAAGCCAAATTATCTTGATTGCTTGTTCTGAAAATGAAAAGGAAACAATAGGGTTTTATTTTAGCAGTCAGTTTTCTCGTTACAATTACACTTCTTTGATGCGTTAGATCAGTGCCAATTCATTGATTGCCGGGTTTTCATGCAATAATTCTGGATGGGAAGGTGGAAGCAAGGCTTACGTTTCCAACTTCAGGTTAACGTCCAGATCTGTGGTGTCAAAGGTGACCTCAGTTGTACTTAAGATCAAATAAAAAGTAACCTGAAAAATATAAGTAGCTATTAACACAGGCCAAGTATATGTATATGTAATGGCATCTAGGATAGTAAAATACAGTACTGGAAGGCATCACCCACACTGGAATTTCTTTTAAAAGGATTTCCGAGTTCACAGTCAGCCTGGGAGCCATTCTGGTTAGCCACACAACTCAGCTGCTTCTCCTATAGCAGAGAAAGGCAACAGGTTGTAGCACAATCGCCGAGATGCGCTCTGCGGCACTGGTCCCCCACCCCCACCCCCACCCCCAGACACATCCTCCCTGAAAACACTTACAGGGAAAGCCCTCAGTTCTCGGTAGGCAGAGTATGTGAGAGTGTCAGGAAATGTTGCTACGAGTTTGGCTTCATGGGCATCATCGCCATCTTTTTTGGGATTTCTTGGATCAGACGGAATGTTTGTCACTGTTATTTCCAAAGCAATATCCTTCTGATCTTTGAGAACTAGTTCTGGAACCCCTTTTTGGCTATTCAAAAAGCAAGAAAAAGAAAAAGCCTGACCCAACATGTTTTTAGGGATCCTTTCTTAACACAAAGCCACCTAGAAGCCAGAGTTGCGCTTTGCTAGTGCTACAAAGTGATTCTTACATTGGAAGATAAGAAAATTTGTCTTGATTTCCTTCTCGGGTACAAAATTTATATTCTAGTTTCAAGTTGCTGTTACAGACATTGTCGTCACCACATCCTTCTTTTAAGAAGTGCACCTGTGGGGAAACAAAACCAGAAAGGCATCTGAAGAAGTTTCCATATAATTCATTTCACAGAATTTGAGGGTGAAATATATACCACCACTTAGTTCTTGCTCTGTCCTTTATTCAAACATTGTGAACTCTATTTGGTGACAAAGCCACTGACGGCATGGATACAGCATGATGCAGCAGTGTGAGAAACAAGTGCAGCCACAGAAAATCTGAGTACCAAGCCTGGCTCTGCCACTACTTAGCTGTGTAGCTCTCAAGCAAGTCACTAAGCCTTCTTGAGTCTATTCATCATGGGTCATCACAGGTGGACACCAGGTCTACCATGAGAACTACTTTACAGGTCTACCATAAAAATTGTACGAAGTAATGGTGGTAACACATGATTTACATATTGGATTCATCTAATCTCATAATAGAACTCTGAGGAGGTTTAAGATACCACTACTACAAGCCCCATCATACAGAGGGGGAAGCAATGGGCTTGAAGTTAGAAAAGCAAATGGCACAAAGAGCACAGTGTTTGGTTATGTACTCAATAATGACATGGTGAAGTTATTAGGAAAACTGACTCCTTTACTGGAAAGTACCCAGGAAATATTAACAAGTTAACAGCCAACAACATCAGAGCATATGAGATATACCAAAGTTTAGGGAACTGTTTGGTGACAGAAACAACTGACAAAGTAGGGATTCAAGCATCAGCTCCTCCATATTCCCTCGACCACAAAGCTGAGCCAGAGAGTCACTAGTACCAGCCGCCTCAGAGCCTCAATCCAGCACCAAGTGGATTATTTTTTTTCTGTTTGCGACAAGGTCTCACAGTGTTGCCAGGCTGACCTCAAGTGCTTGTGCTCATGCAGTTATTCAGCGTCAACCTCCCTAGTGGACTACAGGCAAGTGCCACCATGCCCAGCTACACCAACTGGACTCTGACAGAACATGTGTAGTGTCAAATCAAGAAATCATATCTCCCCAGGCTAACCTTGATTTCAGCCATTGTAAGCACGAGTAAACAGACCCCAGTATCTTATATGAGGTGTCTAGCAAACCATATATTTCCTAAGGTGATCTAGGCTATATTAGACACTAAAAGATTATTACATCATAACATATGTTTGCCTCTCTGAATTTCAATCTTCCTTGATTTGTTTTCTGTCCTTTACTGTTCTTAATGTATTGTTCTTTCTACACACAGGTATGGGAGAAAATAATAGGAGAATACAAGCTCGGCCAATTATAATCATAATTACAGTGGCCAAAAATGAGGACGACAAACACTGCCAGGCTCCACATTGTATTTCATAGGTTTCTGTATTCACTGCTAATTTGGGAAACAAGTCTTCTCAAACAGTGCATTAAAAGGCAGATTAATAATAAAGGAGCAGCTTAAGAACACATCACTGGTTCTGCTGCCTTGAGAGTTGCTTTAACTCACAACATAGCAATGACTCAGGCAAAACAAAAGCCACGAAGACTTACATCAGTCTGGACTGTCTTGGGTTCATTTGAATTGAGAATCGGAAGAACTTCTGGAAGGGAGTTCACCCGCCGGCGAGAGCTGGGCTCCTGGATCTCCACAGAAGCTGTGATGGGGATGGGACGCAGTTTGTCTCTGATGTTTTCCTGCAAAGGAAGCAGTGACACAATTATGCTGAAATGCAACTGGGGAGCCCCAAATGTTGACTATGTACTGAGTGACAGGTTGCGGGGACCCATTTCGGGATCTAGGGCCTGTCCTCCTGCCAGGGTGCTCACTCACCTGCAGCCAGAGCGTCTCCTCCATGCACTGCCGCTGCTTCTGCCTGGTCAGAGTGAGTTGCTGAGTGTATCTGGGCTCAGATGCTTGGTTTCGAAACTGAACTCTTGAGGACAACCCAGACTTTCTTCTTTGTTTTTCAGCTTCAAGTGTGGCCACGATTGCTAGACAAAATTAACAGAATCATATTTACACTGTGTTCATGCATCACCCAGCCTTCGGTTTTGACTTCCTTTTGAAATATTTTAACTTTTCATAGAACACTTTTCCCCCACCACTTCTGTTTCTCTTCCTATTTCTTAATACAGTATACACAGCGATTCGTGATGTTTTCAAACTGATCTCTTCCCCCATCTACTCTTAACAATGTCTTAAACCTCCCCTGGGCCACCAGGGGGAGCTCGAGAATAAGTCAAAGCCTTCTCACGGCAGCTAGTAAAGAATCAATGACTGGAGCCGAATTTCAGGAACACAGAGAATATGGAAAAGAACTAGAAACACCCAACATTTTCTGAGGGCCTCAGTTTACTGATTCTCTAATGAGATCTTGCTTCACTGACACTGGGCCTTTGATATTCTGGGAAAGGTGTTATCTCCTGCTAGCTAAACCATAATCTGCAGTTTAACAGCATCCCTGGGTGATTCTTACAGTTTAAGAAGCCATGATACGGCCAGTGAGATAGCTCAGCGGTGAGATAGCTTTAGTGCCAGTTTAGGCAAGCTTAGGCAATTGCAAGGACTGCTGTTCGATCCCTGGCACCACATGCTGCACCAGCCCCACTCCCAGGGCAGGCTGAGCTGGCCATAAATAAAAGTGTTTTTAAAAAAAGAAGCAATGATAAAGGGGACTTGTTTAAACAAAGGGATATGGAGAAGTCTTTTGTGAGTAGGCCAAGACCTTTCACTTGACAAAACAAAAGTGAAATGCTAAACAGCAAATGATATCCCTGTTAGCAGCTGGGACACTGCCTGCGTACTGCAGCTCCTACCAATGAAGTTTCTACCAGGCTCTAGAAGGACTGCTTGCTTTTGATTATTACTAATGATGCTTGGATGCAAGCCAGGATCTGGATTATCAAAATTAATTTACTTCAGAATGCATCTTTTGGCCAGGTCACTGGATGTAGCTACTAACCATGTTTTTCCATGGGCCAATACTTAAATTACTTACATTTACTAGGCACTCTCTAACCGTTGGAAAAGAAAGCAAGCCAACACACACACAGCACGGAGAAGGCAAATATATGCTACAGAAATTGAGAATATGAATGACCCATGTTCTAATATTTACCTTAAGGATGGAAGGAACTTTTGTGACATCTATTTGAGTTATCCTATCTTTATAGCTAAAGAAAAGGAGGCCTACAGCTATTTAGCCTGCCTAGGGGATCCGATTTCTCCTTTTCTCCTTTATATCTCATACTAGACACCACTTCCTCCAGCAAGCCCATCTGGAAGCTCCTGTGGCCCCCTAGCGCATTCTGTGTCCACAGCCCCTCCACCCTACTGTGCTATGACTGCCTATCTCCATAGTGGGGACAAGCTGAGACAGGGATCACACAGTCCTGGGCACCACCATGCTCCCAGCAAGCACCTTAACATAAAACAGAAAATACGATTTGCGGAGCAGATGAACAGAAGTGGGAGGAATTCACCCACACCGACATGCACCCGGTGCACGTGTGTGCATTTACGTACATAGACTATAACAACATTCTTAGCTAAGATGACAGTCACTCAGATATGATCAAAATTTAGAAACAAGGACAGTTTCAACAGTAATTTCTGTGCCCATCTGAAAAATGCTTAAATGTCACAACTACCAAATGGAATGCTCCCCCACTGTAGGTCCTCCATAGCCTCGACATCATCCATTTATTAGTGACCTGCTAACTTTACAGTGAACCAGAGAAGGGCTCCCACGCTGAGTGCCCAAAAGTGCTGCAGGGTGTGGATGCATTAAAACGTTTATCCACTAAAACCACAATAACCTTCCTTCACCCTCCAGACAGTTCACGCCATCTTAAAATCCTTGCAGGCCACCTCTGCCGACCCTTTGTGGGGCAAGCCAAGTAGACATTCATTAGGGCTCAATTATAAATATCTGAACGTATGGAACACTATGTCTGAGGACTGCCAAGTTCAAGTATCCTGGTCAAACAATAAGCTCATGTTTTAGGGTGTGTTGGGGAAGACTCTACATGTAGTAACTTAGGCAGTTTTGAAAAAGTTCAATTCTATTTCCTTTGGAAGTTTCCCATCCCAGGGAAGTAAAGGCAATCAAAGAAAGTGCTCTCTGCCTTCAAAGAAAAAAGATCCACCCATAACAGGTCACCAACAAACACTTTTTAATGCCGTAATTACAGAATATAAAAGCAATACACACAGAATCAAATGTTGAACTAAAGCTAGGGGAAGGCTCATAATTTCTTTTATATAAATGAGAGAAGTGCTCCAATGAGATTTCCCATTTACACTCTACAGTGACATGAAAAAAACGGCAATCAGAACAACGGACACTTCTCCATTTCCCTTGCCCAAGAATCACTGCTGCTTCCTGAGTCTCCAGTTCATTTGAAACAAGGCCAAGAGGCCCGTCGTCTAGGTGGGCAAGTGTAAGGGGGGACATCTGGGTAACACAAACAACAGTAAAAGGATGAGAAATCAGAGGAGTGTAGTTTATGTTTTATTGTCATTAAAAGCCAAGCTGCAAAAGGTGGGTTGTATTGGACATCAGAGCAAAAGGCCATAGCTTCTGTGTACAGTGTCACGCTACACCCACAGCACAGACAGGACCCACACCGGGTCTGCAGGGCCCACTGTGCGGGGCAGACGGCAGGAGATGCCCAGCACAAAGGAGATGAAGATGCTACACAGGGACAGCTTCAAATCTGAAAGATGAAAGCTGTGTGGGCCCACAAAGACGATGGCTGTAATTTTAATTAAATGTAATGTTCTGCTTAAATTGCTGTTCTTCATAACTCATTGAATATTATCATAGATCTTTTTTTTTTTTCACTGCTACATCCTCAGCCCTTTTATTTTTACATAGAGTCTCCCAGAGTAGCCTGTGCTGGTTTAAAGCTTTAGATCTTCCAGCAGTAGCCTCCTAACAATTAGAGGTACACATCACTGCACTAAGCAGACAGACTTTTCTTTAAATTCCCACATCCCTGCCTTGCCAGGACCTGGGCCAGGTGGCTCACACATGGCAAGGTGTGTTTGCTGCTAAAACCTACTGACAAAGACCTTAGCCATCATAATTTTGAAGTGTAAGTACCTATGTCAAAATCTACGGCAAAAACCTTGTCTTGGATTACGAAGAAAGGCAGCATAATAATACAAATGACAAACAGCCTTGCACCATGTCTTCTCACTTGATCACCACCACGATCCCAGAGGCTGATGGGAAAACACAAGCCCAAAGGGCTGTGCTATGGGGTCAGTGGGCATCACTGTTGAAACCTGGAGCAAAGCCTCAGGCTCTGGCACCTCAGGGCCAGCCTCCCAACACCTGTGGCCTGCCTTTGGAGACACTGCTTGGGTGTTCTGGGCCGCAGGCCTCTAACCTGGCGCGCATTCTGTCCCGTGCTCTCTGCTCTGGGCAGCTCCTCAGCTGCCTGTCCATGGTCACCACCCACCACCTCACCACCACAAAACCAATTTTCCACACTGCTTTTCAAAGGCAGAAATGGAGGAAACCACTGTGGTAACAAATAAGTACTTTTCTGAGACATTCTGTCCCAAACCATCTGCTCTGGAAAATTCAAATGGAGACCAAATGGAGTATTTCCTCCCTCCCTACACAGTGCTCTCCTGATTAAAGGGGAGACCACATATACACTTAACTCTTTAAACAAGAATTTATGGGCCCACTTGGCCACTATAGTTTCGTTTTTCTGTGTTTTATGCAGAACTTTCAACCTGGCAGAAAAAAAAATTTTTTTAATGTGCTAGGTACTTACTTATTGTAGGATTGTAACCAGTGGGTTTAGCAGTATATTCAAAACAGGCTTTAACCTTGAGGCTGTATAAAATCAAACACACAGTTCTTAAAAGAGGCATTATTGCAGTGGAAAGAACCCAACACATTCCCCAGCTCTCGGACTCCCCACTGCCCATGGACAAGTAAAACAGCACAGAAGCACCGGACGGAGCTCCTGGGGCACAGCGTTCTCACCATATCCCACTAGGCGCCCCGCACGTTTTCTGGCGAAGGTCAATTCTGTTAGGGGTCACTGTGACGATTTTCTGAATGTTAATCACAGGCCGGGATCTGAAGATGAAGGAGTGAAAAATAGGCTCAGCCTCTTGTTATCTTGAACATGAGATTCAGTCACATACTCAATGGCATCTTCAGCTACCTGCTGGATATTAAAAACCCCAGGAAAATGTCTGCGCATGATTTTCCCTCTAGTACATAAACAAATAAGCTTATATGACTTATAGATTTAAAATACTGTACTTAAAAATTTACAAACGGTTATTTGTGGCATGGTACTGGGGATTGAATGTGGGCCGCTTGTGCTGAATGTGGGCCCCAGAGCTTTATTTTCTGAGACATATCTCACTAAGCCCCTAGCGGGCTTGAACTTGTGATCCTCCTGCCTCAGCCTCCATGGTGCTGGGATTACAGGTGTGCACCATCGCGAACAGCTTTAAAATTTCCAAACTTGTTGGTGGATAGATCTAACATGAATATATAAACTTCCAGTTTTAGAGTAAATGTCTCCATTTAAGATGCCCAGCTCGCCAGCAGCCGTTATGCTCTTCTGCACACCTATCAGTCTACGAACATCATCTGAACATATAAACAAGACACTGATTGAACTAGATGCAAGCTCTTTGTGTGTCCTGCTCCGTACGCTGGCTTGCCTCCTTGACCACCATTCCAGAGATCTTCTCATGGCTAGTCACACAGATCTAGTTTGTTGTCTCTCACACCTAATGGTTGCGCTTCATCGCTGTAACATCCATGGCCTCATCAGTCCCAGTATGTAGGCATTCCTGAGGTGGTTAAGGGTCCTGCTCTGACCAACACTACCGCGCATGCGCCTTGGCATCCGCTTGAGTTTATCTCTGGGATCAATTCCTAGCAGTGAAACTGCTAAGTCAAACAATGCATTCATTTTTAAATATTACTACATTTAAGTTTATTCTTTTTTTCTTTTTGTGGTGCCGGGGATTGAACTCAAGACCCTGTGCTTGCCAGGCTAACACTCTATTGAGCTATCTCCCTAGCCCAAGTTTACTCTTACTAGATGAAAACTATACATATTTATGGAGTACCATGTGATGTTTTTATACATGTGTACTGTATAATGTTAAACATATTTTTCTTCAAATGCTAATCATTTATGGAAAAAACAGTAAAAACCCTTTCTTCCACCTTTATGTAATGTATATATCATTACCAACGGTCACTTTACTGTACAGTAAGACACCAGAATACCTGCTCCTATCTAACTATAACTTAGTACCTACTGATCAGCTTACCCTCCCCTCAATTTTCTCCAGATCCTGGCTACCATTCTGTTTCCATCCTTTATGAGACCAGCTTTTCTATAATTTCCACAGGACGTGCGCAGCCTCTGTCTCTCTGTGCCTACATTATTTCACTTAACAATGATCTCTAGTTTTAGCCTCTTTATCACAGATGAGCAACTTCATTTCTCATGGTTAACTAGTATTCCATGTGTGTAAGCACATTTTCTTTAGTCCATCAGCTGAGAGACACGTAGGTTGTTTCCATGTCATAGCTATTGTGAGCACTGTTGCAATAAACATAGGGATGACGGTTTCTCTTTGAAATACTGATTTCATTTTCTTTGGATATATACTCAATGGTTGGATTGCTGGACCGTATAGTCCTTTTTCTTTTTTTACTTTTTAAAGGAACTTTCATACTGTTTTTCGTAATGGCTTACTAATGTATAGTTCTACCAACGGTGCACAAGGCTTCCTATTTCCCTACACTCTTGCAGGTATTTATTACCTATTTTCTATTTCAGCCATTCTTACCAAGGTGAGGTGATATGTGTAAGCAATCTTGCCGAATACCTTCCAAGGGCCAAAGAGATAGCTCAGCGGCATAAGCGCCTGCTGGGCAAGCACAAGGTCCCAAGTTCAATCTCTGGCAGCACAGAAACAAAACCAAAAGCAAAAAGCAAAATACCTTCCAAAAAGATGGCCACCACAATACCTCTAAAACCCAGGCTGCTCACTACCAAGGTATTAACACTTACGTTAATTTCTGCAGGAAAGCCAATCCTAAACTTTAAAAAAAGCTTTGAAGACTGTTTTGCAAACACTGTTCTTCCATATCCTCCGTCAGAATTTCCCATCCCAGCCATGAGATCTGACTGCAGTTTTCCTAGCCTGTGGAATCTCTCCTCAGGAACTTGAATACCTTCATCTCCTCCTCCCAACTCTGTCTTGCTTCCCAGGAATACCCAGCGCTCTGGAAGCCACACCTTCCTCCTGTGGCCAAAGCGGTCAAGGAGCAGTGGAGGGGGGGCTGCTGGAACAGGAGAGCTTATTTCACCCTCACTTCCATCACTCCCCAGCCAGGCTTCACTGCCACGTGGATTCAGATGGTCCGACTCAGGCAGGCTTGCGTTAAACCCAGTTACTCTGCAGAAGAGTGTTTTTATAGGGAAAGGGCACAAATCCACTCACCAATAAAAGGATCAATACTGCCCACCTTCCCTGCCTCTCTGCTTTCCTTTATCTTTTTTGAGATTTAGACAGCTGGAAGTTTCTAAAATGCTAAGTAGGTACAGTCCTAAGTTTGAGAACATTTAAGAGGCAAAACCTTACAGTTTTTACGTACAATATTTATTCACATATTTTAAACCAATTCCCACAGATATAGTGTTTTATGCGTCACAGCATTAATGCATTACTCTAGTGTAAATTCTAAAATATTTTAATGCACATTTCTGCCTGAGGCTTACTTTATTTTTTAAACATACACATATCACTTTTATTTTAGCATTTATTAGTACATATTAATATACACAGAATTTTTTAACACACATAATTTTGAGGGCAGAGTTGTGTAAATGATGAAAAATATGTCTTAACACATCAAGGAAATCCCACTGGCCTGACTGGCTCACATGTACCTGATGTTTATTCAACAACTACCCTGAGGTATAGTATGACTGAGAGAGGATATTCCCAACATCAAGGGTGGAAAGATTTAGGTCCTATACTCTGTTCTCTTAGGGCCCAGCTGTAAATGCTCAAGCAAACCCTAGGACTCACTTTCCTCATTTGTTACCTACTGAGTTTGGTTCCTCCATTATTGAAGGAGTCTGAAACTTGCATTCGAACTATGAGGAAAGAAAGAACAAGTTTATAGGATTCATTACCAACCTACTTACGAGTATAGAAAAGTAAAGATTAATTAGAGTATCAATTACACACAGACTTAGATAAATATCTGAAGTTCAGCCACCTACTGGAAAAAGTTGGGTTTATGGTTTACATCTAGATGCCCACCCCCCAGTCTCATGTGGTCATAGGACTTTTTCAGAGGCTGAATCTAGAATGTGTGATTGATTCCTAGTGCAATGCTGGGCTTAAGAGTAGGTGATTGCTAGATCAGCCCACTGGCTGGACTGCCACTGCCCTAATGCAAGTAGACTGGATACAACAGAAGAGAAAGAAAGAGGAGTGTCTTGTGTTTTCCTGCTCCTTTTGCTATCATGAATGGTTACTCCATGTGTCACCCTGCCTTGGATCCAGCCGCTTATGGATTGAAATCTCCACGAATCATGGGCTAAACAAACCTTGTCTTCTTTAACTTTGGACATTCAGTATTTTGTCTCAGCAACAAGAAAAGTAACTAAGACACTTGGTAACCAGATTTTGGAATGAGAAGTTTTCTTCATAGTTGAAGACTACAGCTCATTCTAGCACTTTCCTTTGGCTTTAATGGAAAGCTTGCTAAAGTGACTGGACATCACACACTCTTCTGCCTTTAAAGTGTTCAATTACTTTGAGGTTAATAGTTATACGAGCAAAGAGAAACATGTACACACAGGCTATCGAGAAACACTAAACAGAAGACCTTTTGACTGTGTTAAGGAGGCGCAGAACCATACATCCTTCGCCCAGCATGGTAGGCCAGGAGGTCCCAGGCCAGACACTGTTCATGGCCAAGAACAAAAACCATGGATGCTGTAGCTATGCCTCCCTGAGAACTTTCCTTTCCACATCAGACCCACATGTCCCTTTATTTGGTTAACTTAATTTTCTGTCTGGTTCCTTCCTTTGAACTCATTGAGAGTTCTCTTTTCTCTACTTGTTCTTGTATTTCCTGTGTCTGCCATCTGTCATTAACTTTTCCTGCAGTTCTTTGGCTTTTTTTCACCTGAGATAGCTTTCAAAGATCGTTGTTTACTCAGAAAATGAATTTTCTTTCACTGTAGTAGAATGCACCTTTCAGATCTTTTCCAGGATCCTGACATGGTGACTTGTGCATGGAATCCCAGCTACTTTAGAGGCTGAGGCAGGAGGATCATATGAGCTCAGGAATTTAAAACAATCCTGGGCAACGTGAAGAGATCCCATCCCCCACCCAAAAGGGGTCTGATTTTTATTTTTCTCAAGTGAATTTAGGAGGGTTTACCTATGGAGGCTGAATCTATAGCTGGCACTCCTCTAAAGTCTACAGGACCATAAAGGAACCAATTTCAAAAAAAACACACCATTTCTGCCTTAAGAGTTTCACTGTATATTACTGCCAATTTTCCCTAAGCTATTAAAGTGACTTTAAGATATAAATATGACTATAAAATTAAACAAGTTAAAAAAAAAGTTCACTTTTATTAGCAACCAAAGAAATGCAAATTAAATCAAAAGGCGAGACCATGTATCACATTAACAAATACCAATCGCATTCAATACTGGTAAGGCTGTGAGAAAACCAGCCCTCTTACCTGCTGCTGCTATCTATATGTTTGTATTTTAGGGAAGGGTCTACAGGGTGTTCAGGGTCTCACTGCTACATCGGACTCATAGTGATTCGCCTGTTTATAGCCTCCCAGGAGCTGGGATTACAGGTGGGTGCCACCACGCCCAATTTAATAATATAAAGTTTATATTAACTTACAACTTACCTGAGGATGTGTATCAATATAAAAAGGTGCTGACCTATATCCCAAGAATTTTATTTCTAGTTCTTTTAAAAAAATCATATAAAGACCTATGTGGTGTACTATGTGGACATTATTTATAATAATGGTGAGAGTAAAATTCTTACAAACTGAGGACAAAGTCAACACCTATGAGGGACTGATACCGCGTCTTATCATGTGTCTTTACATGTTTCTGTACTGACAAGAAGTTCTCAGAAAACATTAGTTTAATACGCCAGATGAAAAAACCAATTACTGTGTGGTCTTCCACTGATCCTCCAAGTAACATGATACTAAAACCTTGAAAGTCGTTTTGTAGAAAACAAATATCTAGGAGCTTGCACTCTGCATAAGCCTGTTTCACCTCTTTCAAAAAACAAAAACTACCACTTTCAAAACAAAAAAGTTAAAGAAAAATGATTTTTAATGGTGATTTCCAGTAGCGATAGAAGCAACGGGAAAAGGAGCCTGAAATGCAGCTCAATGGCTGCACTGCCAGAGCCTCTCTGGAGGTCGCCCTGGTGACCCCTGCCACTTTGAGGAGTACATCATGAGGACTTATCAAGAGCACGGACAAATGTAAGCTTGCTGTCTGCTACAGCTTTCTGTAAGGTGACCAAGGATGGTGTGGCTTCTGGTTAAATAAACCTGAAGACAGTCACGTGATGCTCCCAGACAGCTGTTAATTTCATTCTAGGGAAGTACTAGATGGCGTGGGGAAAGCCCACCAAGCGTCATTCACAGACCAAAGCAGGTTACGAACGCATACATTCTGATCTCAATTTAAATCTCAGCTTAAGATACATGAGCAATCACAGAAAATAAAAGGTTAGACTATAAGTCAATGTTTTGGAGTTTGAGAATGTATAGTGAAAACGACAGAATAAGAAATTTCCTTCTCTCTGCTTTTTCTACTGTCACTTTTTGTATGTATCTGTTTCGACCAAAAAAAAAAAAGATTTTACAGACAAGGCTAAGGATGCAGCTGAGTGGCAGAGCACTTGACTTAGAATACCTGAAGCCCTGAATTTAGTCCCTGCTACCACTACAGCCACTTCCAAAAAGGGGGAAGTTTGTTAACTACAAGTTTTCATCCATTCATAGCATTTCAATGATTAGTTCAATACTAGCAGGATTTGACAATATACTCTTATGTTATATTTCTCTCTCTCTCAAAAAAAGGGTCTTCAAAATTCATATAAGCCTTTGCTTCTGAGGTATAGGTATTATAAATTTCTATCCACAACAGTCAAGATTTTAGAATAACTCACTCTGGAACATGCTTGACTAAAGCCAAAGATAACAAACCTGAAAATAGTTACTGAATCTGAGAGGGAACCAACGGCAACATCAGGGTAGGAATTCCTGTCAAGGTCCATATTTCCAGCAATTGAATATCCAAAATAAGGTGTTGTACCCTCGAGAACCTAAAATAAACAGGGCATCAGAATAGACAGTGTGCCACAAATAAGCTGTTATCTGTGCACTGAAAAAGACATAAATTTCTTCTAAACTAAACTTTGAGCTCACTTATAAGTAGAGTTTTAAATTATCAATATCCCAAACACTTCATACATTTTACCTCATAAAAGTCTGATTTACACAGCACCTCAAAGGACACAGTGACTATTCCTTGAGTCAGTCACTTAAAGTCAATCTAACCTTTCTACTTGTCCTCCGGAAGGTCCTTCTTATTTTCAAAAGCTATTTTAATGTCTGGTGTTTGAATTCTTCCGATAACTACAAACCTCTACTGTTTACCCCGTCCTGGCCCTATTTAGTTTGCTGTTAAGGGAAGATCTACATATCCTTTCCATCTCTTAAGCCGTCAGGATTAAGCGTTCTCGCTTTAAATTACTTTGCCTTTCTAACTTATCTAAGACTTATATGTCTACTTCAAAGCTATTTTCTAGTAATAATTCTCTGAAAAATAAATATTTACATTGTAGGCTCATAAACAAGATTAATAGGAAAAGTCACTTGAATCGACATGTTATATTATAAGGCAAAAGGGTGAGGTTCTATGTATTGAATTCTAGGTTGTCTGAGTACCTGTGTTGGTTTGGTATTTATTCCATTTGCAGATCCATGATAGATGAAAACCTTTCCTTTATCATCATAGGGAGCTCCAACAGCAATATCTGTTGACAAGACCATTTTAACATGTATTAATTTTTTTAAAATATATTTTAGGGAAGGGTCTACAGGGCGTTCAGGGTCTTACTACTAGATTGGACTCATAGTGATCCACCTGTTTACAGCCTCCCAAGAGCTGGGATTATAGGTGTGTCCCACCACACCCAGTCTCAATTGCCATCTCAGGGTGACCCAGGGGTGGGGCCAAACAGCAGGTCTGAGGATCGAACCCCTGGCCCCTGCACCTGCTTGCAGGCGCTTTAGTCCACTGAGCTATTGACTGGTACTTAGGTGTTAACATTTTAAAAACATTCCAATACAAAATGTTTTAAAATGAGATCTCATGAGCACTCATTATTTGAACCACAACTATAACCACCTCACAATGTTACCTACCTGGGTAGCCATCTTGGTTAATATCACCAATATTTTTGACAGCAATGCCAAACATAGAATCTTTGGTTCCATTAAGACGAATTGGCTTGACATTATTCCATCTGCCTTGCTGGTTAATGTAGACATATGCTGCTCCTCCAATTTCCCCATCTCTATCAAAATACTGTGGGGCTCCAATCACTATATCTTGCCACCTGGGAACATAATGAAGAATTGCAAACTACTGGTTAAAATACCAACAAGCTTTGGGAGAATATCACCAGCCCAGGCATAAAAGACACACACAGAGGTAAGAAAGAAAAGACCTCATACATTTACATCTCATGAATTAAAACATTTGAAAAAAAAATCAAGGTAGCCTATAATTAGTGCCAGGAAAAAAATACTGGGGGGTAAAAACTCAGACAGTTCCTCAAAAGTCAGAGCCACAATATGTTAAGACTTGGCCCAGCAAAGATCCCACTATTCCACTCCCACCTATTACCAAAAGCTACAAAGAGTTGGGTGTGACAGTGCATTCCTGCAATCTCAGCACTCACAAGGCTGAGGCAGGAGGATTACTGTGAGTTCAAGGATGGCTTGGGCCACGAAGTGAGGTTAAGGCCTGCCTGAACTGCATAGTGAAACCGTGTCTCAAAAAGACAAAAAAGAGACACTGGGCATGGTGGCGTGTGCCTATAATCCCAAGGCTTGGGAGGCTGAAAACAGGAGAATCACTATGAGTCCAGTCTATGCAGTAAGACTGTGTACACCCTGTAGACCCTGCCCTAAAACCACGTACTGACTTTGGCAGTGGTCCCTATTTTCAATAAGACACACGGGATGCACTAACAGCTCCTCAAGAAATCACAAGAAAGGGTCATGGAGGTGTCATTTTCTGAGTTAAACTTCTTTCCAAATTTTAATTCTCATGTACACATGGTCCTAACATGTAATAACTGAACAGTCTAAATGTAATCTTCTACCTTGGGGAGGATAATGAATGTCTGCTGCCAAACAGAAGATGAAGGGGGGAATGGGGCGTTTAAAAACCCCGCAGCAAATATATTCTTTGGACCAATGAACCTGGGACGGCAGCTATTCTCCAGACTGACAGAAGCCAAAGCAGTAGCAATTAGCTGTGTAACACAACTTACAACATTCTTACCCGTCTTTGTTGAGGTCCACCACCGCCACATCATAGCCGAATGAAGAAGCAAGACCTTCCCCCTCAAATATGTGCTCAGGGAGAAGATGTGCAGATTTCAGTTCCCTTTTTAGCAAAACCACAGCACCACTGTGATTGGCTCTTGGAGCGCCAGACACAAAAGTGATTTCATCTTTAGAAACAACACCTTTCCCCGAGTCTAAGGAAAAGCCTAGAAAAACAAATACAGTCCTCTTACATCCATCCTGTGTTTCTGCAGAATTCCACTGCTAACTTCTGGCTTCCCACCCTGATCTCCTCCCAAGCCTTCTTCTAGCTATCTATGAGCTATGAACCTAAGATTATGCTTTCCATGGATATTAAGACTTCTAAGGAAGTGTCTATGCTATTTAGCACTTGTAGAAATTGAATTATGAAGTCCTCATGCATCCAAATCAATTTCAACCCTATTTCAAGGCTGTTGGAAAAGGAGAACAAGCTAGATACTGCCCTATCATGGGATTATGACATTTTACCCACAGAGAATAGGACCTAACTCCAACATTCCAACAGCACTGAATGCATGCTATGAAGTTGGGTTGTAACATAGTGATCTGTATTTATACATGAACAAAAAACCATATTCATCCATTTCCTGGCAATTAGTGAAGAACAAATGCTAAAATCATCAATATGCCATACATAGCATTTTACAATTTTGGATCCTTAGTCCTCGGACACAGCATGCAAACAGAACTATGACTGATGATACACAGTATCTGAGAACCTGGTACAACAGTGAGTGAAGTATCACTGGTACTGGTTATGTACTTGTTCAAAGGGCAGAAAACATAGGAAAACCCAATGAGAAAGTGTTACGTAGGATATTAGATTACAAACATTGAGATTTTCTGGGTAGCAAATATAAATTCATCAAAACTTCCCAAATTAAGTGCATCTTTCTATAGCAAGAGGCGGCGAATGCAATGAATAATATAAACTTGCCCTCTGCACAGTGGCTTTTATTTATGAAAAGCTTCACCACTACTGCTGCAGTTCTCAGATTGTGAAGTGAGCTGAAAACATGATGACCCCGAAGTTTAGAGGAGGGCGAGAACATCACTGAATCCAGCTCAGAAAACCGCCTGGTAGCAGAGCCTCAACCACGGCATGCTTTTTGTGTGCGTTTCACTTGGAATGAAATAGAAAATAAAAAGATTTACACTCTGTATGGATAAAAAAAAAAAAAAAAATTGCTGAATGACCACGACCAAGACAATTTGTCATCTCAGAGGTCACAAACCTAGGTAGCTATTCATCATCACATCAGGGGACATGTCAGGCTGCTCCCTGGGAGGCCGTGTTTTATAAACAAACTGGTCGGGATCTGTATAGGAAATGCTGGTGAGAAACAGCAGGCCTGGACACACGCATGGAACAGAAGAGATTGAAGAAAAAAATAATTATGCTTGGTAAGAGACGGGAGCGCAGCTGCCGTCCTCGCTAGATGATGAGGCCGCCGCTGTAGCTGGCGCACACTGCTCTCCTTGCCGGCTTCCAAAACCTCAGGCAGATCATTTTGTTCCCCAAACCCACTGATCCTTTGAAATGGTAGCTCTGCTTGCAGCACAATGAACAAAACGCAGCAATATAAACTTGGTTTCCTTCTTGGACATCCACCTTCGAGAATATCCATCCTAACAGTGGCCAATGTATGCAATAAAAAAAACCACTTTTTTACATTTTTGTGCTCCGACAGCAGCTATGTTTCTAAAGTCCACAGGTGTCTATCTTCAAGATCAAAGTGTTGGTTTCTTGTCTAGGATCATTAAAATTAAATACTTACAATCATAAAACAAAATCCCTAAAGGGCACACGTGAAGCAAGGGTGTTGGCGAACATTGGTTCAAGTGAAATTGGTTTGCTGATATCCGCCTTGAAAAGGGTATGTTACCTGGGAAACTCACGTTTACTACTAGAGACTGGGAACCCCTCTCTCCCGAGTCCCCCTGCTGGCCCTCAAGGCCACTAACAAAGCACTTACACACCCAGCGGCTTCCTGGCTTCTCTGTTTCACAATCATTTCTTTCCTTGGTGTGGGGATGATGACGTGACTTTGGCTAGAAAACTGAGCTTCATGGTCCTAGTTTTGCTCATTAGTTAAAAAAAAAAGGGAGGATTTATCTGAAAACTATAAGTAATCATTATTTTATAGTACTGTAGATATGTAAACCACTGAGTATGTAGCACTTGGCTTACAAAACACAAAAGGTACCGTATAAATAGTAGTTTTGCTTTATTTTTGTATTTTCATGTCAAGTTTTTATTGGGGGATAGGGGTATGTAAATTGAAAAGTATTTTTTTATTAACACCACCATTCATGCATACAGTTAGAACAACTTAGGGTGTGTTTCTGTGCACATTGTTTAGAATTATTTATACATCTATACCTTTCTTCCTTTTTCTTACCTTCCATTGTTCCAGTAACATTGCTAGCATATATAGCAAATTTTCCCCCTCACCCATTTTTTAAAAAATAGGTCACTATTTAGGTTTTGAAGATTTTTAAATTTTTTTCCAAGAAACGCACAGTAATTATTCTTTATGTCAACTCATACCAGAATTAAAGCTTTTAAAAGCCTTTGTGTAATTACCATAATGCACAGGAATAATTTAGGACACCATTAGTAATGCAAACAAGCCTGGGGAGTTAAGGAATTGGCACTTAGACAATCGAGTGTCCTCAGAGCAGCTTTAGCAGTCCTGCCCAGCCCCGACTGGGAAGCCCTCGCCACCCGACAGGCCCTGTGACATAGGAGGCCCAATCCAGACAGGGCCAGCCCTCAGCGAAGGGCAATCACAAGGCAAGGGCCTGGAGGGCTTGACTTCAGAGGAACTTTGCAAGTGTAGCTCTTAAGAAGATCTCACAAAGAGGCCTGAAGAGAGAAGGAAGGCAGCCAGAACAGCCATTTTCTCATGGCTGTGAGAATGGTCCACTTCAGGTTTCAGAGAAACCTGCTCTGTGATAAAGGGTTTCCTTTTCCCTTGAAGAAGCCCAGAAGAGAAGGACTCCAGGGAGCTGGAGGTTATCCCCAGATCACTACAGCCACCTCCCCTGGCTCCACCTGGCCTATTGTCAGCCTACAAGCCCAGGAGCTTTGAGGGGGTTGAATCACATCATGTCTGAAAGAGCAGGCACCCCTCTGCTCTCGTTCCTACCTAAGTAACTGTTAGCAGGAACAGGAACGAGACTTTCGTCATGGTCAGTCTCTCCACCAACTTCATAAGGCCCATCTTCAAAGATGTTCATGTCAAAAAAAGTATTATTCTTTTGCTCTACTCGAACAATCCCTAAAGGAATGAAATGGCAAAAACAACAACAAAAAATTGAAGATGAAACAAACTAAAATAAATGGTTCCTAATAACACTATCAGGGAGTATAGGGAAGAGAGGTTGGAAAAAGAAAAGGCAGAGGGCAAGGTGAATTTGAAGATTATAAAACATGTTTATGTAAATTTTTATGTGAAAGACATTTGTTACAGTAATTTTAAAAATGGCCTATGAACTATCAATTCATGGACTATCTTTCTAATACCATGAGACTAGATGGAAGATGGAACGTTTGCTTAAATGACAAAAACCAAAGGAAATTAATTTTTTAAATGACATGAACTTGATATTAATGATATCTATTTTATGCTCTCTGGAATCCTCACTCAATTTTGCTTGACTGTTTGCTTGTGTGAGGCAGGGTCTCACTGTGCAATCCAGGCTGCCCTCGGACTCACAGCGAGGAGTGAGTCCTTGCCTCAGCCTCCCACGTGCTGGGATTATGGGTGTGTACCACCACACCCTGCTTACTTCTTCTCTGTATTATGAAAGTGAAATATACTGATTTTTTTTTCTTCTAAAATCCTTTTTAAAATTCTCACAACGATTAAATATTTTTACAATTAAAAGATTTCATACAGTAGGCACAAATCACAATATGACTCTAAAAATGGCAACATTTTAAGTTAGATTTGATAAAGCAGGTAAGACATTCCCTAGGAATTAAAATATACATAACTGCTGGATGTTTCATTTCATTTTACTATACATGGTGTATATTCTTGCTAAAATAAGACTATTTCTAAATTTAATGTGTCCAAATAGGTCAACAGCATAGTCTCCTGAGCCTGCGGAGGCCTCTGTAACTTAAACTCTGCTACGGCAGTTTTTTACATCCGACGTCTCTGGAGAAGTTAAACTTTACTGCAGGAATTGAACAGGTTTCCCTGGCCAGCAAATTTGGGTCCCTGCCCTCTCTTCCGCCAGGGTCTCTCTGCTTATCACAATGACCATTACAGAGCTTTTCCTCTAATTGTCTGAAATTATCACTTCTGAATTCCCACTCTGTCACTCACTCATCCTTCTGGCTTTATCACATTTGTGCTAAGAAGCATGTTCCTCTAAAATAACGTGCAATTCGAGAAATGTCCATGTTTACACACTGCTCCTTGTACACACCACTTAATCCTCAGTTCTAAGATCACAGTCTCAGTTCTAAGATCAATAATGTTAAGCTCCACAAAACAGACAAACATGAACGACCTATCACATTGCCACAGAAAGAAAGATAACCACTTATAGAAATCTAAAGTACTATAATCAGGAGACAATTAACACTAAAATGTTTGTATCATTTGTTCTTTATCATGTTAGAGATTTTAAAAGGTCAAAGATTTATGTGATCTGAAGAGAAACCAGAGTATTGTGTTAGAGATTTTAACAGTGCCACTTTTATACTATACAAATGCCTGACAACACACTGTAACTTGAAATGTACTAAATCACCAGACATAGTATGGAAATTTTAGAGATATTCACATATCTGCAAATAAAAATGCCATACCTTTCCAGTTATAAGTACCCGGAGCGCCAAACACTATGTAATGAAAATCTTTAGTGAAAGTAGCTGCTACACCTTGCTGGCAAGAACCAAATTTTTCATGGCCTCTTAATCGGCCATCACAAAAGCTCCAGTCTCCTCCATCCATGTCATCTTCAATCCTCAGATTCTGACTCAGTACATAGCACCTCCCAAAGATGTCTCGAGACTCCTGCTTCGTATTGACATGTTGCCGTTTCTCGTATCGATGAGCACATGTCTGCGAACAGAAGAAAATTGCCTATTCATGC